>JAPMOB010231137.1:0-21632 GCA_029875015.1 Lepomis gibbosus
AAAAACTTCCTTTAAGAGGCAGAAACCTCGAGCAGAACCATGGCTCAGGGTGGGCGGCCATCTGCCTCAACCAGTTGGGGATGAGAGAGAGAGAGGGAGAGAGGCAGCCTACACATTATAAACAGAGGTATAGTCGGTAAAGGCAATGTTGCTATAGACTGAATGAAAAATGGTACAGATATTTATAGTAATGTTAATGATAATATTAATGATAACAGTAATAATAGCAATAGCACTAGTAACAGTAATTGGAATTGTAGCAGAGGGTGTTGAGCAGGAACACTTGCTTAATGTGCGAGTTAAACGACATGTCCTGATCAAAGATAACTCCAAGATTCCTCACAGTGGTGCTGGAGGCCAGGGCGATGCCATCCAGGGAAACTATATTTTAGATAATGCGTCACGGAGGTGCCCGTGGTTGCCACTGGAGTCCTCTTCCACTCCTCGATGACGACATCACGGAGCTGGCGACCCACTGCTCCTCCTGGTAAAGCCACCTGGCAGCAAATTCTGAGAAATCTACACTTTTGAGAGTAAAGACCTCACCATCAGGCCACTCTGATGCAACAACCACAATTAAAGGCAGTACTTTTAATTAATGTTTAGCAATTAAAGGTAGGGTTACAAGAGGGTTGCAGGTGTGCCCCACCTGGGAGGCTGTTGCTGAGGCCCTGCAATGGGGTAAGGGCCTTAGCCTTTGGAGGTTTAGCTGTAGGGATATACTGCTCAGCTTCCCAGCAGCAGGTGTGGGAGCACAGAGGCCATCTGCTCATCTGTCTGATCTTCTGTCAATTTTATTTGGTTTCACATCAACTAAATCCCTCAACTATATCTTCCAGCCCTTTAGGTATAATGGATACGCTGTACAACAGTGTAGCTATGGTCTTGACCATTCTTCTAGAATCACGTGAGGTCAGGCATAGATGTTGGACGAGAAGGCCTGGCTCACAGTCTCCGCTCTAATTCATCCCAAAGGTGTTTTATCGGGTTGGAGTCAGGACTCTGTGCAGGCCAGTCAAGTCAACCTCACACCATAATCCCCCATCCACCAAACTTTACACTTGGCAAGAGCAAGTGCTGTTCTCCTGGCAGCGGTCAATCCCAGACTTGTCCATCGGATTGCCAGAGAAGCGTGATTCTTCACTCCAGAGAACACGTCTCCACTGCTCGAGTGTCCAGTGGCGGCGTGCTTTACACCGCTGCATCTGAGGCTTTGCATTGCACTTGATGTAAAGCTTGGATGCAGCTGCTCGGCCACGGAAACCCATTCCATGAAGCTCTCTACGCACTGTTCCTGAGCTAATCCTAAGGCCACATGACGTTTGGAGGTCTGTAGTTATTGGCTCTGCAGAAAGTTGGCGAATTCTCTTCTCTTGTGCCTCAGCAAGCGCTGACGCCGCTTTGTGATTTTTTGTGGCCTACCACTTTGAGGCTGAGTTCCTAATTGCTTTCACTTTGTTATAATGCCACTAACCGTTGAGCGTGGAATATTTAGTAGTGAGGAAATTTCAAAGATTTACACAACTAGGTGCGGTAGGCACATTTTCAAGCCTGCCATACCCAGGAGAGCGTAGGCCTATAGTTAATAAAATAACGGTCATGTAGCATTTAATCTAACATTCTAGCCAACTCTTTCTCCAACACATTGTACCTTTAAATTAACAGTTACCTCCTCTGCAAATTCAATGTATAGTATTTAAGGACGACTGTAGGCAAAAGCCTGAAGCTTACCTGAACAAAACTGATGCACTAACACACACAAAACTGACTCGACAAGCACAACTTGCTAAGAGAAAAGGTAAAGGCCCCGTTTTCCATGTGATTTATTTTCTGGAATGAATTTCAGGTTAGCAAAACTGTGTAAAAGTTCTATTCTTAAAGCAGCAAGCTAATAATTAAAACATGTAATGGTACAGTCTCAAACCACTGACAACAGGATTACTGTTGAGTCAACAAACTCATCTGCTACACAGACATGTAAAAATTTGAATTCAATTACATCACCAACAGGTATCATAATTATTTAAAAGTATTTGTTTGATTCGTCTGTGAATTACAGGCTTGTTATTGGAGCCAAAATCAGAGCCTGAAATTGTAGCTGTGTCCTCTTAGCTAGGTCTGCTGTAGCAGCAGCTGTCAGTCAGCAGGACAACACAGAGCTGAAGTGCCGGGTGTCTGACTTCTCCATCAAGTTCATCAGCAGAGGCCTCTCTCCTCATCTTCCAGGCGGACTCGGCTGGTGGAGAACACCGTGCCTGGTTTTAGTGTTGAAGATACTAAAACCAGACTTGACTTGTATTATTCTGGTTCCATCTCAGTTCAGCCAGTCCAGATCATCATCATCCTCGTCATCACCAAACAGAGGGGCAGGGGGGGGACGCCCCTTCAAGCTCTGGACATAAACGAGAGAAATGAAAAACATGAATGCAGTCCATCAGATTTAGATTAGCACACACAGACTGACTTAACATTGAGACAAAACACAGGGGGAAGGATGGTGTTGGGGGGGTGAGGCAGAATGCTGAATTAAATCTGTGTGCTTAGACTTCTGCGCTAAGAAGTCTACAGATTCTTCCTCACCAGCTCATCCTCCTCCTCCTCCTCGCCGGGTGCTGCGGGGGGTTTGGCGGGAATTGTGATCTGGAAAAATGGCTCCTCTCCATTTTCCTCACCCATTCCCCCAGTGAGACTGAGAGAATAGCAGGAATACATGCAAACATTAGTACAGACGGGGGCAGAAATATGTGAAGTTTAATGATATCTGGTCAATTCAAAATAAAATAAAAAGTTATATTGGCTTTCTTAGACAAGTGACCAAGTCTTCTTGGTGCCAAGAGATACATCTTCTGATATTATTAACAATGCAAACAAAGTGAATGTGCATCCTCTCCATTCCAGCAGTTTTACTGGAATCACTGGAGGCCAGACTTTGCTCAGGCTGAACATTTATGAGATTTTACTGGCTGGCCAAGATAATCTCATACAAGTAGCAGTTCATGTCAGGACTGACCTTTTGTCCTCTGCTGAGCTGTTCTGAAGTGCATTCGGTGGTGGAGGTGGGTCGACTGGGGGTCCAAACGCTTTCTCAGAAGCAGCATTCATTTCTCCAATACGCTCTCCCTCATCCACGCTCTCCTTGTCTAGCTCACTGCTCGCTGCAGCTTTTCTTTCTGACACAGTTTCCCGTCCATCCTCCAGTGACGAACTCTCTTCAGGTTCGTCGTCTAGATCTGCAGACTTGTTGCTGTCTTTTTCCTCTGTAGAGGTTTCAGAGTTCGGCTCTATAGAGCGCTCCGGCTGCTCCTGCTGTTCTTCAGACTCTGTTGCTGCCGTCTCTTGTGATTTCGGTTCCGGGGAGGACATTGGATTGAGACCAGAGGTCTCTAGTGCTTCTGCTTGGCTTTGTACCTTTACCTCAGTTGCTGTCTCTGTCTCCTTCTCTTCTGCTATTTCCTGATCCACTTGAGTCTCACTCACATGGTGAGAATCCGATTCAGCTACATGTTCTTTTTCCTCCTTTTCTTCCTCTTTGACATCTCTCTCTCCATTCACATGTTCATTCTGATGAGGTCCCTCTTCTCTTTGTTTCAAATCATCACTTTCATCTTCCTCCTCTTCCTCTTCCTCCTTACCCCGCCTCAGTGAAGATCTGTTGGTGCCACTGAGCAGCTGCAGGGTAACATTCTGGGACAAAATCCACATCATTTAAGGTCACAAAAACATATGAGCACACTTATATACTGTCTGTGTGTGTAAAAAAAAAATCTGCCCTAAAGGTCACCTACCTTAATGGTACTGACAATCACTCCCAGCACAGCCTGGCCACTGTAAGATTCATTGAGGTCAAACTCCCCTCGCAGAGAATGAAACACTCCGTTCATCACACGCTTCACCTGCAAGCACAACCAGCTGGCCTCACTTTCACTGCTCAGAAATGATAAGTAATGACACAGGCGTGCATTGGCCTTAAATGTTTCCGAAACAAACATAAACCAGCGCTCAAATTTAAGCAAAGGTTGTAACTCACAACTGGAAGAAGCCCTGCACGGTTCGTTCTTTGATTATTTTGTTTCAAAACCGAATTGGAAAAACAAGTCGGGTTTTTTTTTGTTTTTTCTGATTTTAAACCAAAACGGAAAAATACTGATTTTGATTGGACGAGGGGGGTGCCTGATTAAATGTAATTAAGATGAGCTTGAACAACAACATGGGTGGGTTTTTTCAGGAGACTCAAGATTAAGTTTGTAACTCGCTAGCAACTGGAACAGGAACGCCTCAGAATTTAGCTAAGAATCCTCCGTTGGATTTCTTCAGTATCAAATTAATTCAGTGATAGTTGTCAGTACATAGCAAAGATGAACTGTTATTAGTTAACTCAGCGAGCTGTAGGCCTATATTAACGAATCGTACATGGATTAAAAGGTTCGGGTAATTTTAGTTCAGCCTCTTTACACTGTTTCTACCTGACCTTTATTTTCTTCGTGAGATGGAAAAATTTAAACGGTTGCACAGCGCTGCAGAGAGCCTCCAGCTGCAGGAACACATGGATTGTGCGTAAAATCAGGAGCGTCAGACTTCATTCAGTGGTGAGAACGACCACTGATCGTCCAGTGCTCCGATTCCACTGGCAACACAACCTGTAGTAACCTAGGGCTACTGGAGAGGGAACAGGGCGCTGGAGCGAGGGAGAGGAGGTCGCGGGAGTGACCTGGCGCGCTGTGGACGGTTAGTGATTGTTCCCGCTGGCTGGATGAAGCCTGACACTTTTGATTTAGGCTACGCATGATCCATGATAATACAGAAAAATAGAACATAATGTCAAAAATAGCATCTTGTGAATATTTAAGAAATCCCCAAAATATCACAAATCATGTTTTCAGAGGAGCTTCTGTCTTATTAAGAGGAGCCAAGCTCCCTCTGGCTCTCCCGTAGATCGCACCCTGGACGTAGCCTCCAGAAAAAAAACCCTAGATAGGTATTTTCTTAGATCCCTCACGTAACCAGCTGCTTCAGATCGGCCCAAAACAAAATGCTTCCATGATGCTGATGTACTTAATCTAGAAATTGGAGAGTTTTCACCCCAACCACATCCTTACTCAGTCTTTTCTGTTTAATAGCATATAGCTTTCCTACCTTTACCATCAAAATGCACTACAGGGCTTCCCTCACTGCGCTGAACTATGACACTATAGGGATTCCCAGTGTGTTGAAAACCGATGCTGATGGGTCATGACCATTTGTCCATATCTGACGAGTCGTGAGTGATTTTTTTTCTGATTTGGAAACAGAATAATGAAAGAACGCACCATACACGGATCTGTGAGCCATGATTTGCAGTGATTTCATATTTAAATGTAAATCAAATAATCAACTGGTTGTCAAACAATTAATATTCCAAAGACTAACTTAGACCTTTTTTACAATACAGCGTTTAAAATGTATCATGAAAAACATTCATTATGTATTACATTATCATATCAGTGCTATCAAACATACTTCAGATGTCAATGTCAGAAAGGTGTTGAGTCAGCTCTCATGCCTCTGTCTCATGGTGTGTCTTGAATCTTACTGCAGCCTAATGGAAACCTTCATCTATGGCTAGCTCTGGCTTGTTTCTATTTCTTTAAACCAATCACAGTCATCTTGGACAGCGCTCAGCCCAGGATGCAGTAACGTGGTTTTGCAAAATAGTGTAAATGGTAGATAGCGAAAGTGGAAGAGGAGAATTACCACTGAAATGGTCGGCTAATGGCAGACTCACGGCCAATTTATGTGTTTCCTGTGAGTCAGACTAGCAGCAGAGTTCTCAGGTAAAGCCAACGGCATAATTCAACACAACACCAGCAATCATTACAGCCCCAGGACAAGCTGGACTGAATTAGAATATGCAAGCATTTATCACATTGTAGCCCCTTTAGCTTGTGGGTGGTGTAAAGCAAGCTGGAAAGTAAAAGTGGGAGGAACTGAAGGCGGAGCTATCTTTCACTGACATCTGGAGGTGCTACTGCAGATCATCTATGAAATTCATTCTAGAACCTTCACAGTGGTATAACATTACGCAAAGTTTCCCTCTGGGAAACTGGAGCAAATAACCACACCCTCATTTCATTGTTCCATTTGTGTGCGAGTGTGTTCATGTATGACTCCTCACCTCTGCTGCAGTGTCTCCTGAACTCTCCTGCTGTGATGGTTTCCTCTCCAGTTCAGCCACCCGCCTTTCCAGTTTCTCCCTTACAGTTACTTCTCGCCGCTCCAAGGCTGTGTACTGTGTAAGAGAATATGACATGCAGTGACTGTGAGAGAGAGGGTGGTAGGGAATCATGAACATAAAAAGCAGCGAACAAGAATTGTCCGGAGGAATGAATAGCAGTTGTGCGTGTAAACGTGATGTCCAATGAGCATCCTGGAAAGTGCCATTCCTGACAAATCCATTCCCTGCAAATGATGACCGTTTAATCTACCTTTAGCACAGGCTGACTGACATCTAGTCATCCGCCTGAGCTCTTCCTGCCCACACTGTCGGAATCTCCTGACTGTGTCAGAATCATTTACTGTTGAGAGCAAGAGCGTCCACAAACAAGGCAGCCACACATCATCTGTTCACACTATGTAACTAACCTTCTCTTGCAATTATGATGAAAGTCTTTTTTTCAAAATCTAACTCACGTCTTTTATAAAACCTGCGTCTGCTGCAGGTTAAAAAGAAGGTTGAAAAAGAAATTAAGACACAATGAAGCACCCAAAACACTATTTCTGACTGAACATACCTAACTTTAAAAATGTTGCATTTCAGAAGAAAACCACGTGTTTCACAATTCAAAAGTTTAGTTCTCAGTTTTCTTCTTCTATTTTGAGAACTAAACATATCAAATGCTTGTTCTATAAATAGTGGTTTCTTTTTGTAAACAATAACAGTAGTTAAAAGATGTAGATAATGAAATAGCTAATGAGAAAAAAAGCTTGTTAGCTAACTGTTTTAGCTAGCTGTATTAGCTTTTTTTTGCTACCTAGTTAGTCTATAGAAAAAGTCAACATACTTTGTACATTTGTTTTCTTTGGCATGAACTGGTTCTGAGCCTTCGTTTTTGGTAAATGCATTAACAGTCACACATTTAATTGTGTTCTTAAATATGTCAAATAAATTCTTTAGAGACAT
Organism: Lepomis gibbosus; assembly: GCA_029875015.1. Lineage (NCBI taxonomy): Eukaryota > Metazoa > Chordata > Actinopteri > Centrarchiformes > Centrarchidae > Lepomis > Lepomis gibbosus. Next base: position 7,157 of record JAPMOB010231137.1, read on the forward strand.
GTTACTATGACAGCGATTATTTTGTTTTTGTTTGATTTAATTTCGGAGCAGGGAGAAAAACCTCATGAATTCCGAGATTTAAAGCCCCCTCCAGTGTATTTTGTAATTTCTATGATATTTCATATTTTTCTGAGTCACAACCAGGAGGTTGTGGGTTGAGCCCAGCGGAAACAACCTACATTCATCCACTAGCTAACAAACCTATTTAAAGCAAATGTATAACTTTATAGTTTTTTTCTCTTAAATTTGTGAGTTTCATCACGTAAATTTACCACTTTAAATATCTGAGAATATAAAAGTTTGGAATTGTTGGAAATGTGCAATTTAATCTCTTTTTTTAAAGTTCTTTCTAGAAATATATCATCTACAATGTCCCTAATACAGCTTTACATTTTACCTTTATTAAGTTGATGTAATGAGTATAAGAGATTAACAGCATATTGTAATAAACCTGCTGCATTACGAGCTTATAATAAAACATAATAATACGTAACACTATCATTTCTTTTTTTTTTAAATCACATTTTTAACAGGGGTACTCTAACTTCATTATGTTGCTAAACTCATAAGAGAGATTTTAAAAAGAACGGTCAAAATCAATGCCCTGATGACATCTCCAGGGTTATTAAAGTGGCCATAATGCAAAATTTGAGTTTCTCTTAAAGTGAACAACCAACGAGACAAACCTTCTTATTACTGTATGGAAGGTGTGTGTCTGTGTGTGTGTTATCATGGCTAGCTTGTTTACTTTTTCCTGTAGCGGGGTTAGCTTGTCTTGCAGAGCATCTCTCTGCTCTGTTAGTTCAGCCAGCTCTCTCCTGTGCTGCTCTTTAGCTGAGGCCAACATCTGATCACATTTCCCCTTCCACTCCTCCTCCAGCTCGGCCTGCAGCTGAGCCAGCTGAAACACATACATAGTACACGCCATTAGCGGTCATGTGGAAAGCAATGTTAAAAATGTAGCAACCTGAGATAAACACTTTCAACGTCTTTTATGAACTGATCCAGAAGATATTTAATAAAGTTCAGAGAGAGACTGATTAATAATGTGAGGGTTTAATAATGTGGATTCATAGTCCTACTGTATATTCTTTGCTGAACAACCCTTTTATTGAACGCAACCTGTTCAGATGCAGCGTTGTCAGTGCTGGTCCTGGCCTTGCGAAGTTGAGCTCGGAGGTTGTCTAGCTCCTGCTGGCTGTTCTTGCGGAGCTCCTCCACCTCCTCATCGCGACACTGACGTTCAGTCTGCCACTTCTTCTTCCTTTCCAAAAGTGTCTTAAGGGAGGAGAAGCAACAGTTTGTCCACATTTACACAGTCCTTTAACACATTATCCTTGTTTACCATGATGTTTAGTGCACACCCTCCTCTGTCCTGCCCCATCACTGGATGGATGGAAGGACAAAAGCATGAAGTATACTTACGCGTTCTAGGCTGTCTTTATCAGTCTTTAGGTCCTGCAGTTCCTCCTCCATGTTGGTGACTCTCAGCTCCATCTCTTTGCGTCTTTGCTTTTCTGAGCGGTACTGAGTCTGGGCCCTCTCTGCTGCCTCCGCCAGCTCTGAAACACATGAACACAGCTTTGTTTAACCTGTACTTATGCTATCATGGCCTTGGCCCATCAGCATGTAACATCCTCTCTTTTCACCATTGCTTTTGCCTTGTATGCTTCAGGATGTGTACCTTGATTTGACTGTTGATGATTTGAGGCAATGATTTGTTTTATCTGGAGCTGCTAACACATTCTTATGGCAATGAGTAAAGATTACAACCATAATCCCCTTCCCCCACCACCCGCCCCGCACGGCCTCTATCCATTTAAAACATAGCTGGACTTGCCTCTAGCAAGACTGCACAGCAACATTGCTCAAAAGGTTGCCCAGTGTATCATCAGACTTAAACCCAAACCTGTTCAAATGCAGAGTTATCCACACATCTGAATCATCCTCTGTTATCGTGATCATGATTAAGATATTTCAAGGTAAACTAGTCGTATGAGTGCTAATCATGGTTTTGACTTTCAAGATAAGAGTGCACTTTTGTTTAGCGCAACCTCATCTAAAACTGACGGATACTTTTGGTGATATTCTACACCAGTATTTTACTTATTATCAACAAATCACATGGCAAGACCAAAATCTGACATATCTTAGTGAGCCACACGGCTGCACTGGGTGATTTGTTCTTTTATGCACCAAATGTGTATTCATCCACCACTACCCGTTCTTAGAGATTTACATTTTCATTAATTTATCAATTTGTTGTTAATAAAAACTTATCCTTCCACTCTGAGTTTAATAAACATGTTAACTAGATGAGAATTAGGATTGTTTTAGCTATTAAGTCATGATTTGTTAAACCGCATCTGAAGAACAGATCAAGGGACTTGTGTGTAAAGACATACACTCCAGTTTCCAGTGTATTAATGCTTGCATACTGGAGCTGTTTTAGAGAGGTGTTAATTCAACTTTGTGGCCATTTTGGAGGCAGTAATTTGTGGTGCTGTTGATTTGTATTGTGTTTTGCAGAGAGATGTTAAAAATATTTTCCCACCCTATTTGTATCACTGAGGGTAGCAATGTCAGAATGAATCTAAAGTCACCAAAATCATCATCAAGTTGAATCCACACCTCTCAAACAAAAAACAAATATTAGAAATTTGAACCATGAAGTTAGGACGTACTGCAGGACAGACGTATTAGACTTCATTAGTTTTAGCTAGGTGTACCTAATAATCTGGCAATTAAGTGCAGACAAAAGCTATTTGAAACAAACGGCAAATTACTTTCTGATATTTTTTTGTATTTTCCCACACAAATAAAAACATCAGCACAAACTTTCAAGCTGTGTTTCCAGGGTAGCAACGCGTTGGCTCTTGCTCTCACTGTCCTGTAGCGCTGAGCTCAGTTTACTCTGCAGCTCAATGGCCTTCTGCTGGTGAGCTGAAGCTTCGAGCTGTAGCTGAGACAGCCGGGCCGTGGACGAAGCCAGATCCTCTGTCAGACGAACCTGATGGAGACGCAGGCGGACAAGGGCAGGGGTGAGAGGAGAGGGTGTACCAGTGGCTGTCTGCAGTCAAGTAAAACCCAAGCCACACAAACACAGTGCAACAATATCGTGACAGCCTGGATGAGTGGCTACTTGGTGCTAGTGGTGTGAGCAGCATGACCCTGTGGGAGAAAAAATGGTGAGCAATGGCTGATGGGAAAAGGAGACAAAAGGGGAAAAGACAAAAAAGTTAGTTAAAATGCTAATGAAGTATGATATAAACAGGATGATTCCAGTGGCAGCGGTCAGATCTGGGTCAAATAGTAGCTCCACATGATTTCACATTTGATGCAGCATGTTTTGCAGCAATTTAATTTTGTTTTTTTCTTACTTTACAGATCTATTTGACCCCAGTCTGGCAGCGGTACACAGAGAACGCAGGCTCACCTGGCCAGAGCCCAGGTCCTGAGGCAATGCATGCTGAGAAGAGAGAGCAGTAAATGCTAGATTTTCTTCAGAGCAACGCAAATGACCAGGAAACAGACAGTAAAGCATTAATACATACTAACCCAATCCCACTGATACACAGTACTGTATATTACAGTGTATTACAGAAGTGATTGACTCAATCAGTGCTTGACACTGTCTGGGGAGACCTCATCTAGATCAGAATGAGGGGCTGTTTGCATCCAGCTTTTGCTGACAGATGAATTTTTTTGGCCTTTGGTGGGGTTAGGACTACTGTTGGTTCAGGCCCAGCAGGAAGTACACCTCATCCCTATGACCTTCACCTTTAACCAATAGCAAAGCTCGTTAGAGGGCAGAGCATGTACAAAATAGAAACAGTACATAGCTGGATGGAACTTCAGGAAAAAAAATGCCATACTAAGAGAGCCACGTCTTGCTGCACAGCTAACAGAGCTATCAAGCTAATGGAAGCTACAGTTAGCAGCAGTTCGTGGTGATGAATTTCACAGGTGGCCAAATTTGCACTCGTGACATGAATTGAATGAATTGTCTATCGGCCCGACCCTACTGCTTACTCACAGTAGATTTAATGTTGTTCACTAGCATGGGAGAGTAAAATATATAACTCCCCTGACATTTCACCTAGCTTTGCTCTTTGGCCCTACAGACTGGGTTTTTAAGATGTATACCAATTTTTATACAGATTTTTAAAGAATGTTATATATTAGCTAATAGTCATTTCTCCAGAAATGCATAAACATTTTTGATAAATATCATTAAATATGGTTATTAAAGACCAAGATATGTAATAAGTGTGACGTTTTAAAGTTCTGCAACGTCAACACGTCCAGGATCAGGTGGACACTGTGTCTAAATTACCTCAAATATATCTAAGCATTTCTACTCTTCTTCTCTCGTCTCCTATCATCTCACAGAAATGTCATCAGCTGGGTTTTACTACAGGGTGCTCTAGATGCTGGATGCCAGGGGGAGACCCAAATTACCTCATAAAAACCAAATCCACAATCTGACGACACATTCACACACTGCACAGCTCTCTTGGTTGGCTGTAAAGGTTAGAGGCTTTCACCACATGTAAACGCAGTGGTCTAAAGCTTCAAAGGTACGATCAGGTAAATGTTAGAAATATCAATACCCCTGTGTATGCGAGACAAACGCTCACCTTGTCCTGCTCGGCCTGCAGTAGTCTGGCCTGATTCTGCTCACTGGTTGATTTAAGCGAGTCATTCCTCTGTTCCAGCAGCAGGTTACTCTGCTCCATGTACCTAGACAACCAAAGCACAGCCGCATTACATCCACCTCAAACCCATTTAGACTGAAAACATTCCTGACACTGTCTTTAAGCTACATGAGTCTGCTGTCACTGTTAGGCCAATCAGATGTAATCACAGTGTTGAGGAGATTTTTTTTTCAGTTACATTGTTTTTGTAAATACATTAAGTCAGTTTCTCACTGCAGTAGGACAGGACTACCAAGATTTTTCAAAGGTAGCAATGAGTGTTTAAAGGAAAAACCCATCTCGCAGATAAAATACAAAGGCAATCTGGAATTTGATCCTTCTTTTATCCTTACAACCAGAAAAAACAAAAGGCAAATCTTCTTCTAATGACCTCAAATTAAAGTCACAGGCAGCAATGAGCAGCTGAGCAAAGCCACTTTTATTCAGTTTATAGAAGTAGCAAGACCAATCACACACTTATTTCATAATAACAACGTATATAACATTTTAATAATTACACACAATAAAGTACCTCTATTCGCACCCCTTTATTGGATGTGAACGGAACGCAGTGTGGATGTTAAATTTATGATCCAATAGGTGATAGACCACACACACGTATGCAGCAGTCAATACAAATCTTCACATTTGGTTAATACTTGCCTCCAAGAGCATGTGCACCAAAATTGGTAAATTCGGTCCACCTGGTTTAGATCCAAATTTCTGGCATTTGTGGTGCCCCCTATGGGTCAGGCTCAGTATGCTTTGGCACAGCTATTTCCAAACAGCAAATGAATGTATCTACCCAGATTTATGACGATTTCACGAATGCTTAATGAATTATGGCAAACTTCCTACTAATATGTTTATGGACATTTTAGTTGGTGATTTGCAGTCTTTGTTTTAAGGCTAAACGTGGTGTTGATACAGTCAAAATTGTTGTGATAGTGGTCCCCTAAGGGTCCATATTGGGCCCCATGCTTTTTTCACTGTATATGCTTTCCCTTGGGTTCCATTTTTTTTTTAAAACTGACAAATGCCAAAGCCTCAGTTCAGTCTTTGCTGACTGAGAGATCTTAAAATATGGTTGGATCAGAATGTTCTAAGATAAGCCAGAAGTTGTGTTTGGTCCTGGGGATTTAGGTGCCTGTTTTTGGTACTTTAGGGTCATGTAGTCATCCACCTACCAAGAATCTGGGTGTGATTTTTGACAGTACTATTGATTTTAAAAGCAGATTAGTTCTGTTGAAAAAGCCAGTTTTTTCCAGCTGAGACTGCTGACCAAAGAAAAGCCCTACCTGCCGTACAATGAATTAGAAAAAGTATTTTTATTACGTCTCGACTAGACTACTGTAATTCTTTACATATTGGATTGGAACAGTCTGTTACAGTAAGTTCAGAATCCAGCAGCCAGACTTCTAACTGGAACTACAAAGCGTGAGAACATTGCCCCAGTTTTAGCCTCGCTCCACTGGCTTCCCCTCTGCTTTAGAATTGATTTTAAGATTGTACTGCTCGTCTTTAAGATTTTAAATGGGTTGGCTTCTGTGAAAGCACTAAGGTCATCCGATCAGATGTTCTCAAATCCAGATTAAAAAATAAAGGTGACCGAGCCTTTTCAGTAGCTGCTCCAAGTCTCTGGAATATTCTACCTATTCAAATAAGAGCTGGGACTGCTGAAAAGTCTTTGCTTAAGACCCACATCTATTTGTTGGCTTTTAATTTGAGCTGAGTTTTGAAATTTTGACGTTTTTCTACTGTCATTGTTTTGTATTTGTCCTATTATATTTTTTTCCTGACCTTGGAAAGCACTTTGGTCAACAACTTTTTCTTTTTTTTTTTTTAAATGTGCTATATAAATAAATTTGAACTTGAAAATCCAAGAAGATTATACATATTAATAAAACAATCCATCATGGCAGACTTTTATCATCCGACAGGGTTTTCGGAGCAAATTGAGTTGAATATGTGATATCTTCCCCCAAGCTATCAGACTTTTAAACTCAGATTCCTCCTCAGCACTGCTCCAGTCAATACATTTTTTTCTTTTTACCATTTTTATAATTTTCTATTATTGTATATATTTTAGGGCTGTACATAACGATTATTTCTCAAGTCGATTAATCCAACGATATTTTAGTCGATTAATTTAACGACTAATTTTGTGTATTCTAAAGAAAAGAAGTTGCCTATAAAACCAATATATCCTAAATCAATATCAAAAACATGTCTAATCAATAAATCAACACAACTGAAAGGATTCACAGTCTGTACTGTTAGTTTCAGCTGTTTCCTCGCTCATATGTGGCCGTTAAATAAATAGAAAATATGAAACAGCTGAAGACGTTGCGTTACCATGACAGCAGCGGGGCAGAAATTACTTTTAACACGAAGGCGACAGAAAATACATTTTAACAAACTACGTGTCCTCGTGCTGATAATGTGCCGTGCTTGTGTGGAGATAGAAAGTAAACAGGATTTGCTGCCGTTGCCGTCTAGACAAAGTGCTCCGGGATACTTTGGCTTCACCTGTTCATGCTGCTTCACGTATTCGTGGACAGCAGTTACGCTGCAGTGAAGCTCACGGAGCGAGCACCACGTTGTTGAGGGTCTGTCAAAAGAAACTCCCAAACTTAAGACTGTTGAAGGAGAAGTCTAGCTGGAGTTTGTCCTGGGGGATCCCACTAACACCGGATGCAGCAACGCTTTGACACACGTAATGCGAGTTGATGTATTTATGTAATTGCCCCAGCCCTAATATTGTCTGCTATGTAGCAGAAGGGAGTTACAAACTCAATTTTCAACCTGTTGTACTGTGACAAATATGTTCCACCCCTTCAGAGCTCCACATTATCACGTGCGGGAGATCATATAAATTTCTATTGCCACAAGTGAAAAAAGTGGAAGGACATGATGTTCTGGCTGTCAGCCATAATTGTGAGCTTTTGATATTTCCTGACTCACCTCTGGTTTTGGTTGATGAGCTCCCCGATCTTACGGTTTTGCTCCTCAATGCGAGAGCTTTTCTCAAAGACTTCCTTTTTTAAACATTCATTTTCCTAAAAACAAAACAGGACTTTTCAGAGTACAGTTTGATAGAGTCCCAATACACAATGAGATGTAATAGGATCATCAATGTTTGTGTTATAAAAAGAGATGAGGTATAAACACAAGTAACACCAGGCACCATACGATTCAGATGTGTACCTGAATAATTCTTTGAATGTTGTGCATGATCATGGTGGTTTCCATTGACATACTAGGCACACCCATGGAAAGATTTCCCTGCCTTTGAAGGTGATCTATCTGTTAAAGTAAAACAGACAGGAACCAGATGAATCTCCTTTATGTTAAAGCTGCTTAATGAAAATATTATTGTAAATACAGTTTATACCTTTGAGGACAGTTGATCCACTTTATCTGCTACTTTTCCGACAGCTAATCGGATCTCTGTGTTGTGTTGCCGGGCTTCAGTCATCAAGAAGGAAGTCACATCACTGGAGCCTGGAGAAAACAACACAATCGCAACAATCCTATAACAGCATCACCAAATGAATCCAAAGCAAAACTGTTTTGCAGCTGTGTAGTATTATTAACTAGTGAGGCTGTTGCAGAACTGAATCATTAAATGGTTTTATACACACAGTTCAACATATACTTTCAAGAGCATAGGGTACAGGTTTATTAACAAACTGCACAATGTCTACATTTTTCATTTCACTCTTTACAACCCTCTACAGAAAGCCTCTTCTTGTTTGATCCTTGTTATTGAATTGGGTGCTCTTACCCACATATGGGACAGTTTGTGCAGGGTAGAGCTGTCCAACAGGCTCCAGATGAGATGGAGGCACAGAGGTCTGAGCGTAGGTGTAAGGCTATTAAACATAATGCACTGGTATAAAGACACAGTAACAGATTTGTCTAGAATGTGCTTACTGATGACATTAGTGCAAAATGGGGTGAAAACGCACCTGAAAGGCATGGCTGCTGCCTGGCAGACCAGGCTGAGAGGCAACAGTGCTCATAACAGGAAGTAAGGCAGTAGGTGGAGCAGTGTGAGGATGAGGATGTACTGCAGAAAAACAAAGCAAGTCAAAAATACCGTACACCATCATCAAGAGTGTGTGTTCTTTGTAATAGCGTGCTGCAACAAGAATTGCATATGTGAACAGGTAGAAGAAGCTCACCGTGTGCTGAAGCTGGAGGAGCAGCAGAAATCTGCACCGGAGATGGAGCCGCAGGACGATCCTTCACTCTACTGCCACTGGTGTCCTGGACATCAACACATAACATAACTCATGTGTAATGACATCTGAGTTATATGGGTTATCATCAGTTATGACATCTGGTGTCATAACTCAGTAATGACACCAGATGTGGCAGGTTTTTAGAGGGGCGCTCCAGCAATTTTGAATGCATTTCTGTTACATTGGGGGATTTGTTGACAGATTAAGAATAGTTAAATCAGTGCAGTAGAGGCCGAGATACGCTGACATTAAGCTGCTAAAGTATGAGTCAGGCTTCAAAAACTTTGGATGCTACATTTCCCATAATGCAACTCAAAGCGTCTTTCATTAAAACGTCCCTGTCTGGCAACACGAGCATCCTGTTCAAACCAAAGCAGAGATTGCTCAAGTAATATTACTTGAGTAATTTCCTCAGACTTGATAAAACTCCCACATAATAAATTATACAGCTGTATTCTCTGTATTATACCACTGTAATTATAATATAATATTAGCCCATAACTTGTAAATTGACTTTGACATGTAAATTCAGTGGAGTGCCCCTTTAAGAAAATTCAGTTGATACTGGACTTCTACACAAACTTTAAAACATCTGACTGTCAATGACCATTTCCCAAAACGACATATATGAAAGTCCCAGTCCAGCGACAGGCGTACAGGACCTTTAGTGAGTTACTGTCAAACAGCCACAGTTTGGTTAGGTTTATGCAATAAATGTACTTTATGGTCACATGAACAGTGTGACTTAACTCACGTGACTTAAAATAAGTTTTTTCATTTATGATATTTGTGCTATGTCTGGAAACACAGCTATTCAATTCATTGAAACATTATTAACAAATTCATCACTTAAAGTTTTTCTTTAGTCACCCTATAAGAAGCATGAAGCATTTTGCTCTGATAAAGAGGAGTACAGTAAATCTGTTTAGGTGCCATACAAATTACTGCATGTTTTCTTCCCTCAAGATTAAATCTCAGACAATCCTTTTTTGGCTATATTTCAGGCTGGTCTGTTGGTTGAGGGCGATTCAAGGAAACTGATTTTCCCTTTTCTGAGCAATTCCTCAGGTGATCCAGATGACCGGCTCAGCTGATTTTTTTCTATGCTGAATGATTATTAAATACTTTAATCTTTTATCTTTGAGCTTATGTGCAGATAGAAGCTGGAGACTTTGTTTCTTTTTATAATGATTTTTAGACACACAGATATGGGTTTCTATGTCAGGCTTACAAAATCATGCAAAGCATTTGAGAGGTCTTCAGACCTCACGCGATAAAACAGGTGTTATTCTTTATGTTGCGTATTCCGTCTGTGGCTATGTATTCCAGAGAGAACCCTGCTAACACACCAACATTGGTGGGACCCAAGGTTTAGCTGTGCAACACAAGGATAAGTTCAATATGAGACAGAGGAAGCCTTCATCTCTAGTAGCGTTATTCTTATTCTTAGCGTTATTGTGGCCAGCAAAGGGCGCCATTGTGAGCAAGCGGCATACAGTTCAGTTTTGCAAATACCTTTTTTAAAAACTTTATACGGGAACAAAAGTGTAACAGACGAGCAGGAGTTTTCTGTGGTGAATACTTTAAGTAACAAATTTAATCGTCAGTTTCCTTGTGTTATGGCGCCACCAAGTGGTTAAAAGTGTAACCGCACACGATCACATGAAGCGAGCTGCGGAAAGTATACTGAGGGGTTTCAATATTGATGCCAGGAGAAATGTTGTCTGAATTCATGAATTTATTCGCACTTCAGATCTGTATGTACGTCTCTGCAGTCCGAAGAGTAAAACTAATATGTATGTAAATAGGAGAGTTTCGTTCTTTTGTGTCTCAGTGTTTGCTTCCTACGACTCTGGTAGTGGTTATTTTTTTAGGATACTGAAAGCTAATCTAAGAAGAAGAAAAACCGCAACAACAGAGGAAATAGCTGTTAATTTGTTGGGTATTATTTCAGCAGTACATTACTCCACACTTGGTGCAGTGAACACTTGCAGCAGGAGCATGAGTTTGTGGTAATACAGGAATATGTCCTCCAATGCAACAATGTGGTTCAGTGATGTCCTAACAGTTTTTGGACAACAATGGAGCTCTATGGCAGAGAGCAGTGACTTATATCAGGTTTGATGAACACATAACACTTACTACATATTACATAAAGTCAGATACATATATTTTTGTTTTTTTTCATGGAATTTGTAGACATAATAAGAAAGCTTTAGAATATCGTCACACATCACACTTTTTCTTTAAATCTACAAAAAACTTCCCAGAATTCTGCCGACCCACCTCAAGCTCAGAGTCACTGGATTCGGGCTGGCTGGCCACTCCCGTCAGAAAGGGCAACATGGGCTGGCCCATCTTTGCCATGCGAGAGATCAGTTTGGCTTTTGTGGCATCTGGATTCTAAAGTTTGAAAAAGAAAGCTTACGTCAATAAAGCTGCAACATAACGGAATACAATTTGTATCAAAGTAGATCTTTAATAAGAAAAAAGTACAGTGAGGAGGCTTACTGCCAGCTGTTCACTGAGCGAGTTTGACTTTGCACGAAGTGGTGGCTCTCTGGAAAAACAGATAAATCAGCTGAAGTGACAAAAGAGTTAAGGATACTGCTAACTATTTTCTGAGGCTTAAATCTTACCCTGGTCTGCCTGGACCTGAGGCGGCCGTCTGTACTGCGGGCTCTGGGGCCAGATTCTCCACGCTGGGAGCTGGGGAAGGAGCAGGTGAGGGAGCAGCGGAGTCTCTGGAGCTGGCACTGGCCCGATCAGACCCACTATCCTTGGAAAACTTAACCTAAAGCAAAGAGCAAGCAGAAAAAGTTTAAATTCACACTTCACCAACATTAGGAGGGAAAGATGTAGGACAGTGTTCAGTGGGTGTTACCCGTCGAAGCTCTGCTTCAAAAATAAGAGTGCTGTTAGCCGGGACACGGTTGGGAACTCCCTTGGATCCGTAAGCTAGGTTGGGTGGGATGATAATGAGACGACGGCCAGCCTTCTTCATCCCCAGCATTCCTTCCTCCCAACCCTGCTCAAACAGAGGAGGACAGGAAGAAGGATAACGAGGTAACACTGTAATATGATGATGCAGTTCCAGTTTAGGCTGGTCTGGGTAGGCTAGCTGTTTTCAAAACACAACGTCACCAGTGGTGGGAAACGTGGACAGAAACGCACAGGGCTGGGCTGTCACAATACTCACACAGGGATTGAATAAAATGAAGTTTTCACTTTGTTTGGCATTTCCCCCTTTATCCCCTTTTATTTTAGTCATTGAGACACACTGGACTAGTCTGGTCATGTTCTAGCAAGGATTATTTTACTTTCTATTTCAAAAGCTGTTGATATAGTGAGAGGAAGTGACATCAGGCATAACTAACACCAAAACATGGTGCAAAAATGTTGAATGAATCAATTTCACCTCCAGTGAAATAAAAAAAGTCACCTCATGTTTGATGGGAATAAATTATTCATATTTTCTTTTCATATCTCTTATTTACCCTCCTTTCCTCCTCCTCACTGATGTCACACGAGCTCTGATTTGAGATCTGAGTTCACACCAAAACATGTAAGCAGATTTGTACTGAACTACAAGCCAATCACATGTATCAGCAGCAGTAAAAAGTGATATTAAAATGGAGCACAATGATCGTAGAAATGTAACAGATCAAGAAGCTGTGGAAACAACATGTACAATGTCAAACAACAGGGACAGTTTGTGAAAGGCCTTTCCTGTTGCCAAAGCAGAAGTAAAGTGTGTGAAGTGTGAACTGCAAAATGATCAATCATCGTATCTAAATTAGATACGAATTTGCTCATTTTGTCCTACAAAGTTTGTCCTCTGACAAACACGTGATATTCGAGCATCTTGACATTATAATATCATCGTATTTGGATATAAGAAACATTGCGATGTTGGTTGTCAGCAAATACTGATGAAAAAATGAGGATACCACTAGATTCAAATAGATTGAAATGAAATGTAGTAATAAAAAGTAGCAGAAGAAAACTGAAAAGATTAAATTAGCCAATATAAATTATAGTGATTTTATTAAAAGGTATATTTGTGGAGTTTGACCTTAAGATGCTATTCAGTTTGTTTTGACTTACTTTGATCACTTTTCCAGTTCCAACTTTCAGTCGTAGCCACTTGTCCTTGTTCTGGTTGGAGTCAAACATCTGAAATGATATTTAAGACCCAAAGAGTTGTGTGCCAGCACGTCTAGAAAATCCACAGGAACTCAAGATAAAATCTATTTGTTATTGATATTGTTGATGAAAGTAATTGAATAATGGAGGAAAGGTCTGACCTGTCCGATGGCGTGGTTCTGCAGGAGCCAGCCTGTATACACCACCTCCAAAGAGTCTCCATTCTCCACACTCTGGCCCTCACCAAGAGTCAGATCCTGGATCACCACAGCATCTAAGGAGGCTGCGCTGTTCGCTTTCGCCAAACACACCTGATGCAGATAAAAGGAAAGAAGTCAGCATCTAATAAACATCATAACTCGAGCAATTTTGAGAAAGCTTGTATGGGTCAGGATGATAAAGAGGTTTAGATTTAGATAATCACAATCTCAGCTGCAGGCCTCCTCCTGTGTCACTCACCTCTTTGCAGAAGTCTGATGAAGCTTTCTCTGATTCAAACATCAGGGACCAGTTCTGCCTCGGGTCGTCATAAAAAGTGCAGTAATTGTTTGGCTGTACCTGGGTGATAAAAAAAAGAACATATGGCGAGGAAGTCAGAAAAGACAAGGTGAGGAACACTGGAGCTCATGGTGCATGATTTTTCATCAGTAAATTGCAAAGCAACTTGTGAGGAAGTTTACAAGTTAAACACTGTGTGGGAATCAGGAGAGACATGAACTTTAATATATTATTCCTGTTGCCAAGTTTGGAATTTATCTACACTGTGACAAACTGCTTTGGAGTGTGCTGCAGATGCTTAATTGTAATCAAATGATATCTTTCAAAATTATATGCAATTACAAATCTGAGGGAGAAAAATCTTCACATTTAATGAAGGTTTTATTTAATATTATTTTTATATTATTACTTCAGATTTTTATGATAGCTTGCAGTACTGTGATACAGCATTAAAAACCCTACATGACAATAAAAAGGATCATTAAATTTCCCAATAATTTTCCTTCTCACTCTGTCTTTAAATAATCAATGAATAATTGAGTTTTAAACTAAATCAGCAAAAACTAAGCATGCAGTTTGACCTATCACAACTGCAGCAGAGTGAGGTTCACAAAGCTGTCCAGACAGCGACAGTGAGTTCTGCTCCAGGACCAAACAGAACCTCATAACTGGTTTACAAGACCTGTCCAAAACTTATTGGCCTGTTTTCATAAAAAAATCAAAATTCTAAGAAATGTGGGTGTTTACTCTTAAAATTAAAGAAAAAAATCCTAGTAAAGAAAAAAGTAATTCAGAAAGCATCTTAACCCACGGACGAGGACTTTTAAGAGGCTTAAGAGTTTCTTTAGTAGAGGAGAAAATGGCAGAAAGACGAAGAGGGAGAAGAAA
>JAPMOB010231151.1:0-17707 GCA_029875015.1 Lepomis gibbosus
CCCAAGTCAAAGCTCTGCAGTTTTGGGGACAGAGCCTTTTCCAGGGCAGCTCCCAGGCTCTGGAACTCCCTCCCCCATGACATCCACATCTCTGAGTCCCTCACCATTTTTCAGTCCCGTCTAAAGACCCATCTCTTCTGTTCTGCTTATCCTTAGTTTATTTTTTATTTTATTTTAATTTTTTTTATTTTTTTATCTTTTATTTTTATTTTTCATTTTTTTATTTTCATGTTTTTAAAAAATACACTGACAAAAGTTTAAGTTTTAATGGTGTCAAAGTTGAAACCTAATGGTGAATTTCTAGTCCTTAAATATATAAAATATATAAAAAGGGACAAATTATGATAGAATAAGACTAGCATAACAATCAAAACGAAACATCCGAAAGGGTTAAATCTTGAATACATTTTGATAACTAGTGCACACAAGTGGCCTCAAGATGGCAGCATAGGATAAGAAATTCACCATTAGAGAGGAGTGGTCAGCGACCCCTGCAGGTGGAGTCACGGTGTGACATTCGCTTTGTAGGTGGAGCATAAGGTAAATATAAGGCGCTGCACGCCGACCGCTGCTCAGTGTTTTCATCCTGACCTGCTAGGATGTCACTCGGGTTTATTTGTCCTTTTTTGGAATAAACTCTTTTGCTCCGACTCTTGATCGTCTCCAGTGAAGTTTTTTGACTACGAAGAATCAGCTAAAGAAGAAAACTAATAGAGTGTTATTTGTTAAGTTTATTACGTTGGCGAAGGGTAAGGTCCAGGCCTTTACTGGCCCAGCCTGGCCTTATTTCTAACCCGACAGAAGTGGGTAGGGAGAGGGAGGAGCAAGCAGTTTCAGAAAGGCCCAGACACTAACAGGCATATGGCTTTTTTTGGTTCCGTTAATTATGCTCAGGGTGTGATTTGTGTAAAAACAAATTTTTTTGTTGTTGTTTTTTTCATGAAAATACCCTACCCCCGCCACCCCCCGCTGGTGAACTCTGGATTGATTGCAATGTTTAAAAAAGTTTTCTCCCATTGTTTATTAATAAATTAATAAATACGGAGCATTACACCATGATTCAGAGCTGCACTAAAAACGCAGAAGAGACGGACATGCTGTGTTCAACTCTAAGGTAAGGGTAAGGGGGGTGGGTAAGGGGAGAGAGCGACTGATCAGTTTCAAGAGTGTCTCTGAGTGGAACCCCATAGCTGCGACTTCGTGCATGTTCACTGGTGTAACAGGGACACTGGGATGCTCGTCATCATAGCAACAGATCATCAGACTGCGATGTTTATTGCAGCTTCAGTAATATCGGCTGCCTTCCCTTCGACACACCGCTCTGCTGCTCACCGCAGCAAAAGTCTTGTGACTGTTGATAGGCTATTTCTCACGACTTGTAACCAATCAGTGTGGGCGGGACATTGCGCAAGATGAAAGAGTGGTTATTACAGACAGAGAGAGAGAGAGGCAGCTACGTCAGAGCTGAAGTAGCGCATTTTAAAATAAATGTAACCCTGACAAAACTAGGAATCCATCCAAACCGTGAGTTTTGTGATCGGTTGCATCACTAGTGAAGTAGCATTAATCACTATGAGCGGGGATAAAGATTGTCCCCACCAGGGATAAAAATTATTCAGCAGAGGCAGGGATATATAAACCAGAAAGGGGGAAACATGCTCCTACTCATCAACAGGTGGTATTCATCAGGCTGAAGCAAGTGATGTAAAACATGTTTGTGCAGTTAAGACAGTTTGATGAACCCAACCTGGAACACTAGTATGAGCAAAGCTCAAGGAAAAAAATAAGATATTTAGAATAAGAAAATAAAAATGTTCTTGCATGAGGGCCAGTATCACTTCCTCCCTCCCTCACAGTCAAAAACAAACATTCACACAGGCGCCTAGGTGTTCTTCCCTGTGCCCAGCTCATGGTATTTTCTTATCTAAAGATGGGGAAAACAAAGAAGAGCAACTCGCACAGAGGCAGTTACTCCAAGATGACCTCATTTACCTCAATATGACCTTCAGTTGCTGCTGCCTTCAATTGCAGCTCTTGGCGTTTGATGTAACAGATAAGCAACAAGATGCACATGTGCTTATACAGACAAAGGCACAGGCACATTGACACCCAGGCCTCAGCTATATTGACTCTATCTAAATGGATTAAAAAAGGCTTTTGCCCCAGAGGCAGTGGTAGCAAGTTCAACCTGCACAAAGAACAGGCTATTTGAGGGATAGAAGGAGACGGTGAGATAAAGATAAAGATATATACAGACATAGTAAGGGACATGTATTGCTCATCTCTAACATAGCATATTCATTTCAGTTGTGAGGAAAGCCTGTTTCCAAGAGCTCAGATTTCGTGTCCAATTTCCAGCTTGCTTTGAGAAAAATGGAAGTGGAAAGTGATCAAGTGCCCTGCTCTCCCTCAACAAATCTACTGAATGAGGCTCCATTCAGTCTCAGCTCAAAAAATCTCATTATGCGTTACACATCATGTAGAGTTTGCTGTTATTGATTGGGTTTAGCTGTTCAAGTGGCACCAGCGTTGTCCATTAGGCTGTCCCAAGGAAACACATCCAGGGATTTGAAGTGTTCTTTACACCCATAATGGTGTATCTAAGGTCTAACACTATCAGAATCATAATAGAGATTTACAGCTTGTGGTCATAAAAGCAGGCTGTGAGTCAGCACTTTTAATCGGTTCGTTCACCAGATTTCTAAAGTTGTTTGTTTCCCCCTCACATCAAGAAAAAAAGGTCAGTGGTTAATGAAAGATTTTTTTTTCTGATATTAATTATCACAAAGTGCATTTGTGATTTTTGCATTCCAGCATAAAACTGTTGGCAGCCATGCTTTCAGGATCTGGACTGTTCCACCCAATGGATATGCCATCTGTCCTTGGTGAACTGTCCTCTGTTATAAAACTGTCAAGAAGGAACAGCACGGAGCGATCTACTTTTTAAAGGAATAAGATGAGTTGATTTGATTGGCCATGATTGATGATAGCCCCTAACTCACCCGCTGAAGACGATTTCCTTTTTATCCCACTAAGTTCTTCAGTGCCTCACATGACTCTGACTTTGCATCATGCACCAGTGGTATACAGAGGCACTTCATGTTTCATCTGTAAAGTGAGGATGAAGTGCAAATAAACGCCTTGGACTGATTGTCTTGTTCACTTTGCAATTTTCTCACTCTACAGTCCATGTCTATACGCACGCATGTTTGTACCTGTGTACATGTTGTTCCAGTGCTAAATGAGACACTTCCATTATGTGTTGCTTTTATGCCACTCAGGTGGCTACTAGACAGTGTGGTCACACTGCAAGTAATTTTCAAGACTCCGAGTTACAATGTCACACCCAGAAATCAACCAACTCTCCCTGGAGAGACGTTAAAAGTATGCCATCCATGACAGCAGCCTTACATCAGCTGAGGATCTCTTTGTTATGTCTCTGGTAGATAGTCTGGCTGCTCTTTTTCATGTGATTTATTCACTTTTATCTTTTTTGAGAAAGCTGCAGAATATCTAGCACTGCATGTACTGCAGATGTAAAAGAGAGTATGTCTTTGAAGGGGAAACAAAAGAGCCTCGAGAGCCTAATCTAAGTATATCATCAAGATTGTTTTCTTTTATGTTCTCCCAAAAAAGTTAAAATGCTCCCTCTACAAAGCTTGACCTCTTAACCAACCATCTACTGCCACACCACAACTCAATGTTTGCTGCGCACTGTTGGTTTTGCAGATTCCGACAACTTCTGGTTGAGAGTTTGTGTTTAGAAGCAAGCAATGGAGAGCAGAACTGGAAACTCTTCCTCTGTTTCTAAACATGCAGATTTCTATGACTCAGTGAACTGCTTTCAAAATGCTGACAGCCTCATATTGATTGTCTGATGCAATTTTATAAAATGCAAATGTCAGTTTGCCATCCACAGCAATGCCTTTACCTTTCCGGAATTACATGTCTCTCGAGTTGTTTTCTGTGCAGTTAGAAACTGAATGGGACAAACTGAGCCATAGATGTTAGGGAAAAAATGATTAATAATTCTTGCATTTGCATATACTAAGTAAGACCAACATGGATTTGATGTTTTACTGTAGCACTAAAATTGAGATCAATGAAAAACACAAAATCCACAAACTGGCAGATATCCCCGTTATTGATAAGCATATGTTTTACAGTAATATGCAATATTCAATGCACAAACTAATAGCCAGTAAGTCTGGCCCATTATGTTTTTGATTCAAATTCTGCAATATTTCAGCATTGAAAAACTGACTTTTTGTTAAAGAATCACAAATCCTTTGCCTCCCACCTCACTGAACTGGATGCTGTTCAGTTTAACCACAAATACTGTTTGCCTAACTGTTTTATGTCTCCACACACTTAGATAAAATACTACTGGCAGCTTGTCATTGTATAATTAGAATTAAGTTCTTTAATTAAGAAATCAAATATTCTTAGACAGATTTCATCAATATCAAACACCAGCTTGAGTCACTGTCATGATCAGAAAGCAGATTAGGCCACAGTGTCTTCACTGGTCTTGGGTCTATATAGCTTCCAGTATGATCAGGAATATTTGTTAGACGACCTGACAGTATGTATTGTCATGCACAGGCAGAGGGCACACTATTTATTTTAAAATATATTACAGCTTTGATGTCAGTGCTGAAGCTTGAATCATGGAAAACTGTGATTGTACACTGTAGTTTGTACATTTAATCATAAATACTTGTGTCTTTTCATGTTCTAAATTACTGTGTGACCTTCCTACATTATAATTATACAAGTGGCAAGTATTTAACTCGTGTTAAACTGGTTGTCACTTGTTGAGTACACTGGCACTTGCTTTTAATTGTACTGTAAGTACGCTTTGTAAGTTTTAGAACTTCTAAAAATTTCCACAAAGGGAAACTAGACTGAGACACGTAAAAGGTAAACTTCAATAATTTAGTGTGAAGAAAAACATGAATGTAAATTGTGTCACATAAAGGACACACTAACATCAAAGAGGAAGAACATCAAAGAGAAGGGCTCCTTTATTCCTGCAGTCATATTTCATCTAACCGAAAAACAAAGATAGTGTAATATTGCTGGGAGTTTCTGAAATGGTGACTGAGGAATAAAAAAAGGCACCAGGTAAACAGCATGATACTCATATGCCACAACTCACCTGATGTCCGTCATTCCTTGGAATGATGGACGGAATGACGGATGATCATTCCTTGGAATGAAGGATGTCAATCTTCTCTCGTGAACATATTTTCAAAACAAGGGCTGCCGATATATTTTGTAACACCATCTAGACACAAGGAACTTAGAAGCATCAATATTGGGAAAGTCATGTGGAATTAACTTGTGCAAAAGGTGCATTTCTTATATGCCTTATATGCTTTTTTCCTGAATTAAAACCAGTGATATAAATTAATATAAAGGTGTTCGGGCTGCCTGTAGGCAAAATAACACTTTTGCTTATCAAAATTGTATCTCTGCAATCCTGCTCTAAGGACAACAAAAAAGAATCTTTTGTCTGTTGCCTCTTTCTTCCCTAAAGCCATATAATGAGTGTAATTTTGTTAATTTTGCAGCATGACAGAACACTGCACATATCTAGTCAAGACAAAGGTCTCCAAAATGTCTTTAGAAATGTATGGGTGTAATACACCGTGGGACCCCATCTGTTTTCGGGTCTGTGACAGTGAGAATTTGGTGATTGTCACTGGGACTGCAAGTGTACTCAACAGACTAAATTAAACTAAGTATGTCAGGCATCCCGGATGTGAACGCTCCCTATTGTACAGTCGGTCATTATCAGCCTGGCCCTGAAGGCACATCACTCAGCTGGCACAGAGATCAAGTACTGCCATCAGCTATGCAGAAAGATGTGTCAGGCTGGTACGCGTACCTGGTGCACACAAGCGCACTTGTTGGCTCAAAGTACAACAGTGGACAAGATTTTCAATTATTTAGACTGACCAAAACAGCAGCTTCCACCAGCTCTCTTTCTCACGTATGGGCATGCAAATGCACACAGCCGCCCGCACCCACCCACACACCCATACACACACACACACAGTCACACACATTAATCCACTCTCTCTGTAGCTCTCATCCTTCAAAATGACAGAAAACAAGTCAGTTGTTTCATTCAGTTGAGCTGCCTCAAAATCATTCCTTCACAGGCGAGTGTATTACTGCTTGCTTCTTAATAGAGGCCATATGGACATTGGGGGTTGGGAGCTGGGAGGGCTTGGCCAGCAGTGAGGCTGCACAGCTGTCCTCTGGCAGCGCTCAACCCCCCTGCTGGTAGGCCACCATCATTAAAAGGCCTAGTGGATGGAGGGGAGGATCTTTCCAGCCCCGGGGTGAGTAATCTATAATGTCTATTGCCTGACAGAAAGATCACATGCAGGCGGACAGAGAGAGTGACAGAAAGACATACAGACAGAGACAGAGAAATATGCAGACAAACACATAGGCCTGCTGTTAGGAGGAGAAGTGTGAAATAAGTCTCCTTTTATGTTTATCTGCAAACTGATTCTGATTCTGCTCACTCATGAGTTCAAGCACATGCACAAGCACATACCTGGTTGCAATCTAAAACCAGTACCGCTTTGTGGCCACTGAAAACTACATATAGTCTAAGTGAGCATTATTAATTGCAGGATTTGAAAGTAAGAAACATTTCTATTACAAAACTATATTTTATTAAATGGCTAATACTAAATATTTTTTTAATCTAAACTGCAAGTAACTTTCCAAACGTGTTTCGGTGAGTCCATACAAAAACTTTTAGTAGAGCCAGGTCCTGGAGCATGCACTGCAGTTACACCCACATTAGTTCCACATTTTTAGTCCTGACTAGAACACAAACAGTATTGCTGAAGATCGGAATCCTAATTCAAGTCAGCCATGAGACTATTTGGGGATCCTTTGGATTTATGCTGTATCCACCATCCCAGAATGAAAAGGATTCATTACAGTGAGGATGAAAACAATCACAACGAGAGCAAAATAACAGTTATGTTAAGTATACTGGTAAAAAACAGAAAATCCTATATGACATCTGAGTATCTCAGTGTTGAAAAAGGAAGCTAAGAAATTAAATAAGCGAATCTTATAGCTTTTTACAGTATCTGTATTTATTTCATCGCCATTTTCTTATATGGAAAATGCCTAAAAGCACAGAAAATATCATCAATCTTTTCTCACAGCCACAATCATGCTGTCTAATTCTTTTTTGTACGCATATAATTGGAACTCTATTTCCCTTGTGCACACAAACCATCTCCATCAGTGCTACAGATCTAAAGCATTTTTCTGGTTCCTAGTGGCTCCCCGTGCTCCGCCAGACTGTTCTGATAAGGTAAAGGAGACACAAGTTGCAAACAACCAGCTGGGTTCCGATCCTTAGAGGAACACTGTGCCGATTGTCAACCTTGTTTCCATGAATTAGTCATAGAAGTGCCATGTTGATAACATCCACATTGTGTGCTGATGTATGTATCACTGTAGTCAGTTGCAGCAGCCTAATTTACTGCCGTCCACTGGCGTCAAAACATATCAGTGGATGGGCTGAAGAACCACAGGGAGGGTTTGGCAGAGATACATTTTTGTTTTTCCCTCTCTGCCTCCAGGGAAGCATCATACCCTTCAATCGGCTGTTGGAGTTGAGGATGACATTTTGGACAGAATAAATAGCTTCCCAAGATACACTCACAGAGGACATTATGGATTACTTCATATTGCATAGCATGCTGTCAGAGTTGAATGCTATTTTACATATTATATATTTTTTATACAGGGGGCAGCTTTGCTAATCTTAACATTCAACTGATGTTAGCAACCATAACATTTCATGTTATGCAGTACACCACAGTGACTCAGTCAAACACAATGAGATAAATAAAAGCGACAATAACAGCAGCCCACTGTGAGAAGGCCATCAGCGTTCACTTTATCAAGGAATGGATATGTTTTATTTGAAAATTCAGACATTTGAAATCATCAGCCCCTAACAATGCATTTTGAAACGGTTAAGGATAGAAACAACATAGGGATACAGCATAGCGAAAACAGGACTGCCAGCATACTCATGTCTTGGCATTGTACTGTGTTATAAAAAGCTTGGCAGCCATCTTTTTAAAGACATCATAAATTGTCAGCACAATGCATGGCTCTCTTTTTCAGAGAAGATTTCCACCAACACTGGCACTGTGGTAAAAGTATTATTTTGATCACCTAGGAAGTCAGTAGGATTGCCCCGGGCACCATTAATTTGATTGTCTAGACAGAGTAGTCTTTTGCCAGAACCCCCCCCCCATTAAAGTGTTTTTTGGAGCATTTTTTCTTTTCAATTCCCAATACACCTGGATTGAGGGCTTAAGGATAGAGGGTGCTATCTACACAGTGTCAGAGTGTGAAGCCCTTTGATGCAAATTTTGAATTTGTCAAAACGGACTTGACTAGAATGACTCATGAGCATAAAACAGTGTACGACACTAAAAATCACTGGCCTCACACTACACACTACAATACTGCTTTAATTTTACCATCACCAATGGGTTGTTTTCACCCAGTGTTACTGTTATTTTTGCATTACTGTCCACAATTATCATGATAACCAGTTTGTCTAAGTAATTTATTTGGCAAAACTTCCTAATGTATCTGGTATCAGGTGATAATGCTGTAAACGCATTATAATGCTATAAATGCATGATCTCTCATTTCTGTTGTGTCTGCAGAACATTTGCCTTAACTGGCTGTGTATTACAACTGGATTGGGCCAACACTGGTGGTCTATTCCTATGGATCAGAGGGAATGCAAATACAGTTCTGAAATAAAAATCCCACAGTGCTGCTTCAGGGATTCTGTAGAACTAAGGGAAGAATTGATAAAGCAGATCATTTAAATTTTGTGAGAGGCTGCTGCACCTGTTGCATCATGATACTTTCATAATGCCCTTCCAACATAGTAAATCAGATTTTGACAGTAGTATCTGAGGTTATGTTAGAGAAACAATATGGAAGTACAAAAATGATATAGTTCAGAAATAAACTATTAAAATAATAGATAATTAAAGAGACAGCACATAGCTGTAACTTTTTAAGAGCTGCTGTTGGTTGAAAGCTGCATTTGAATTTCAGTGAAATTTTAGTGGAGGCACAAATTGCTAATCAGTCTCATTCTTCTCTTTATACTTGAAAATTAATTTTGGGAGGTGGAGGGGTGGGTAAAGGTGGGGCATTGCACCCCGATGGCCAATAAATAACACTAACATGAAAGGTAAGCCCATATAAAAGGGGTCATAGCTTACTCTGCAAACAAGCCACCATAGAACAATTGAAATGCAATAAAGACAAAGCATAAATCAGAGTAAGGCAGGCTAGACAGGGGAAATAAATGTGCATATAAACATGATAAACACGAAACCTGCCACGCTGACCAAAAACTCGTCTTTACCTTTACATTTTAATAGATAAGTTACAGGATAACAATATTGTAAAATGTTTTTCATGTAAACCTTTAATAATAAACTATTTTCTAGCATTTATTTACACCTCATGCACAGGATAAATCGCAGAAGTGTGACTTTTTTCCAAACACTGGAGTGTTGATAGTGGTGAGTCATGAGTCAGACATAGTGGGAGAGACATAGAGAGGTGGGGAAGTGGGAGGGTAGCATTCAAATATTACCATCATCCATAATTAATTTGGAGAATTCACAGGCACATATAATCCCCGAGGCCACACACACACACACACACACACACACACACACACACACACACACACACACATCGTCGAACTCCACAAGGTAAATCCCTCCCTCTTCTTCTACACCAGCTAGAGGTCATGCAGCTCTCGGTTAACATGTCAGGGTGCATTATCACTGCTAGAACTCTAAGATGTTGTGTCTGATGTTACGTCTGTACACATCTTTAGACCAGTGATGGTGCTGCTGCGTTTATAACTACTATGTGAGAAGGCAGAACAATATTTTCAGGTATGAGACATAATTTCAGTGGACAAAACAACATAATTAATGCACCCCTGCACCATAATTTTCTGCTAATCTTCTACAATTTTAGATACTAAACAATATTAGGGCCAAATGGGAGGTGTGTTTGAGCGTATGTGTTTGTGTGTGGCGGGGCGGGTTGCTTCGAGGCAAATATTGTGTGTACTTGTGAATTTCACAAATGAATTATGCATATAGACGTAACCTTCAAGGGGTCAGTATTTCAGTGTCTTACTTATGTCTGTCTCTTGTGATTTGTTACAGTGAGGAGAGACTGAATACAGCTTTACCATAATTGTAGCCCAAAATCAGCTACTGTTTGGAAAAGGCGCAACTTGCACTGATCCTACATCTATTCACCATAGTGACAGATAGCTCTGACAGGGTCAGCCGTCTTCCCTCTGACTCGTTTAAAATGTGAAAATGCAACAGGTAGGTGTGGGCGTTTGTAGCAGGCTAATGCATCAGGCTGTGAGATTATTTGTTCAATAGAATGTACAATTTTCCAGCAGTTTTAATATGCTGGAAAAAAAGATAATCCCCCTCTGACTCTCTCTCTGTCACACACACACACGTGCCAACACACGCCCGGACACACACACACACACACACACACACACACTTATTCGCATAAACAGCACCGAAGCATCCATCCAAATCATTCCAATCAACATGAACAGCAACAGACTTCCTTCACAAACAAATAAACAAATTCTCTCGTCCCTTCTTTCTCATTATATTATGTGTGTGTGTGTGTGTGTGTGTGTGTGTGTGTGTGTGTGCTCATGCTCGTGTACAAATGTAACAAGTCTGCAGAAATCAATCTTTCACTTTCTGGAAACAAATGGTAGACTTGCAATAACTGCAAAGTTGTGTCACAACACAACATGTACTTTTTTTGCTATTTTTCATTTAATAATATTACCGCGCAATTACCTTTTGATTATGCCAAGCAAGGAAACAAGAGTAGAGTTATCTTTGAAAGATAACGCCCAAGGCTGCTGTGGAATTACCACCTTGTGTGACAAGATTTTTTTTCCCAATGGTGGGGCCTACAATGAAATTATCAGTTCTAATATGAGTGTTAACTATTCAAGTCAGTGTCTCATAAAAGAGACTCCCTGGAGGAGGCTAATTTATTTAATAAGCAGAAAGAGAGAGTGATGGCATAGTGCTGTGGTGGCGAACACCATGCAGCTGCCTGTTTGCATGTCTGACTGACAGGCCGCCTCAATGACAAGCTGTCTGTTTGATTGACTGACTGGCTGACCATCCAACGGGAAAGTGAGCAGACTGGGTTCTGACCGACAGATTACCTGACTGATATGCTGACTTGACTGACCGACTAACTGGTCGCTGACATGCCGATGTCACTTCAGTCTGTGGGTGGCCAGATAGGAAGGTTGGAGGGAGGACGGTGATGTGTGGGTAGATGGCGAATGCAGAGCGGCTCATGCTGCTGAATACAGCAAGAAAGAAGGAGGAGGAGGGCGAGAGCTTGAGTCAGAGAAAGAGAGAGCACCATGTTTTCCTGTGATGCAAAAGCACCTCCTGAATTTGTGTGTGTGTTTGTCTTCGACCCAGGCATGTTGGGCAGGCAGACAGCTATAATAACCTCTGGCTGCCAGCATGATGCTCTGAGTTTGAGTGGAATTCCAGTAGGCACCACTGGACTGTGTGTGTATGTGCCTGTGCGTACTCATTTACTTATGCATGTATGCATGCATGCATGTTTGAGTGTGTATGTGTGTTTCTGGGAACTCGGTTTGTAGCTCTTTAACAGTGCACACCTCCCCGAGCAGTTCCATCTGAACAGTCACAGCTTCACAGTTCACAATAGCCCCAGCTGTATTGTGTGCCAGATACTGGGGTATGTGTGACACAGGCAAACTGGGCTCAGCTGGCCCTAACTGGCATTTTGACGGCCAGACTTTCCAAACGGAATAAAATTGCACCAGCTTGGCATGTGTGAAAATAGCATCTTCTCTCTTTCTGTGACACCGGTAGCCGCTAGTGCCAAGCCAGCTAAATCTCTGCAAGCTCACCTTGGGTGTATTGGGAATTGAAATTATGTTCAGTTTTACTGACAGTTGTGGGCAAAGGTGTCAACGAAGCTCATATCAAGAAAATTGGAGAAAGAGTACATGTCAAACCATTTTAACCCAGTGTTGGCATGCGTGGTGACATTCAGAGTGGATTTGGTTCAAGATGGCATATTTGCAACCATGGAAATGTCAATGAACCCAATTCTGACCAGCAAGACGAATGATGTGAATGATTTGAACAGGAAAAGAAGAGATGCAACTGACACACAAATATCAACACTATTAACACAATTTTGAAATATAACCATATTTGTTTGAAAGTTATGCCTTGCAGCCTTTGAGAATGCAACAGCTGGTTGTATCATTTATTATGGATTTAAATGCCTAAATTTATCCAACTCAAACGAAGAAATAAAGTAAAATACAATATGCATTGTATTTTATTATTATAAATGAATCACTCTAAAAAGTAATTCAGGGGATCTGTTACCACCTCTTGATTAACTGCATGGCTGCAAGATAAAATATTCTACTTTATTGATTTAGATAAACATGCTAAGTTGCAAACTTTATTTTTTTGAGTTGTGTTCAAATGAAAAAATTGGTAATTACATCAACTTAATCTTGAATGTAATTTAAACTCAAATTTAGTTGTGAATGTGTTTACAACAAAATTCAAGTTGTAGTGACTTGCTCCACCTTGATTTCAGGATTTCAAGTCCCCTACCCACTTAGCATGCTTGGACAAATAATACAGTAAGACAGTGTGTCAGCAGATTTGTAGGCTGAAGAAGCTGATTATAAAACTGCTGTTTGACCAAAAATATGGATAGTTCTGTGAGAGGGATAAAAGTGCAACTGCTTGTCTTCTGTCTGTCTTGCTCACTTCATTTTATGTCTATACAAAACCTGCAAAAAGAGATGTTAGATATGATATTAGCATTGTAAAAGATTTTGTATTTTGGTTACTGTTCAGATACAACTTAACATTTTAAGGAGTAGTTTGCTGTGGTGGAACCATTGGAGTAAGTGCCCAGCAGGGAGGACCTCAATAACTTCCAATATATTTCTATTCAGAAGTCATTGCTTCAGGGTGTGACCTGGAAAGAGATCCGGGATTTGATCTTGCATGATGGAGAAGTTCAGAGTAATAATGAAAATCGGTACACAGCATTTCTAATTAGAAAAAAATGAGTTGTTGTCTGGAGAAGCTCTTACCATTGCTATCATTCTCATCATCATCATCATCACTAACACGCTAACCTATGTTTGAATTCACTTTACAAGGACACAAGGAGTTTGAGGCCAGCCTTAAAAAGCAAGTGATGAAAACTGCCATCATTAATGACCGGTCCACCACTGGATTTGACCACAAGACAGCAGCCATCGTTGTGTAGGGACTGAAAATCCTGAAGGGAAAGGATATCCCAAGCTGCTTTGCTTAACTGATGGGCATGTAATATATACTCTAAATCTGAGCTACTGTAAAGAACTTAAATATACTTCTGAAGTTCTCAGAAATTGTGCTTGATATTGATGGACTGAAAGCCAGTGCAACAGTAAGTCTAAGGAACAGTATTTTCTAAAGAGTCCACTTATTATATTACATTGTCTTTTAATCAGATTACGCTGTTTTGTACACTTACCGGCCACTTTATTAGGTACACCTGTCAGCCAATCACATGGCAGCTACTCAATGCATTTAGGCATGTAGATGTGGTCAAGACAACGTGCTGAAGTTCAAACATTGCATCAGAATTGGGAAGGAAGGGGATTTAAGTGACTTTGCACTTTGGTTGTTGGTGCCAGACGGGCTGGTCTGAGTATTTCAGCAACTGCTGAGCTACTAAGATTTACATGCACAGCCATCTCTAGAGTTTACAGAGAATGTTTCATTGAAGAGAAAATATCCAGTGAGTGGCAGTTGTGTGGACGAAAATGCCTTGTTGATGTCAGAGGAAAATGGGCAGACTGGTTCGAGATGACAGAAAAGCAACACTAACTGAGATAACCACTCATTACAACCAAGGTATGCAGAATACCATCTCTGAAAGCGCAACACGTCGAACCTTGAAGCAGATAGGCTACAACAGCAGAAGACCACACTGGGTGCCACTCCTGTCAGCTAAAAACAGGAAACTGAGACTATAATTTGCACAGGCACCAAAATTGCACAATAGAAGATTGGAAAAATGTTGCCTGGTCTGATGAGTCTCGATTTCAGCTGTGACAGTCAGATGGTAGGTCAGAATTTGGCGTAAACAACATGAAAACGTGAGTCAATCCTGCCTTGTGTCAACAGTTCAGGGTGCAGGTGTAATGGTGTAAGGGATATTTTCTTGGCACACTTTGGGCCCCTTAGTACCAATTAAGCATAGTTTAAATGCAACAGCCTACCTGAGTGTTGTTGCTGACCATGTACATCAGTGTACCCATCTTCCGGTGGGTACTTACAGCAGGATAATGCACCATGTCACAAAGCTCAAATCATCTCAATCTAGTTTCTTTATTATGACAATGAGTTCACTGTACTCCAGTGGCCTCCACAGTCACTAGATCTCAATCCAATAGAGCACTTTTGGGATGTGGTGGGATGGGAGATTCGCATCATGGATGTGCAGCCGGCAAATCTGCAGCAACTCTGTGATGCTATCATGTCAATATGGACCAAAGCCTCAGAGGAATGTTTCCAACACCTCATTAAAAGTATGCCATGAAGAATTAAAGCAGTTCTGAAGGCAAAATAGGGTCCAACCAGGTACTAGCAAGGCGTAACTAATAAAATGGCCATTGAGTGTATTTGGTAGTACAAGTAAAAAGGATAAAAAGGAACACAAGACAAAACTAAAATTTTCCAAATTTGTGTGAAATTGTGTAAAAACAATTCGAGTTAACATTTTACAGATTTTTAACCTGTTTTAAACTTAAACACTTGTTTCTATGCAACCACTAATTAAGTAATTGGTAATATAAATTGCCTTTAGTTGTGGGGAAAAGCTAATTCCCCTAACTCAAAATAGTTTGTTTGTTCAATATAATTTCAAAAGAAGTAGTCATAATTCAAAAACATTAATGCAAACTGTTGCGTTAATTTCTTTTTGTTGACACTAAACATTTGTTTTTGTTAACAATTGTTACTGTCATAATTCAATAAAAAATGTGTTAAAGGACAGGTATTAGCTGTTTTTCTTTAGGTACTAAATGTATAGTTTTTCATTGTGCCATGAAAATGCCACTAAACACAAAATGAAAAGTTGTAACATCCCATTTGATGAGCTTTTATGGGGTCTTACTTGATGGCTTTTTATTCTTCTTGTCACCATATTGGTTCCCATATAGGCCTATACATTGCTGTTAGCATGTTTCCAGATGAGCAAAAATATGTTTGATTTTCTCGAGTTTCAAACAAAAGTACAATTTCACACTGAGCTGACAGAAAAATAGATGAATGGAAGGGCAATCAGCTATTGCTGTGGAAAAAACTCAGAGATCCACTTTAGAAGAACTTCAGAAGAACATCACTCCCCGATGGGATTAGGATAAAACCAATTCTTTGTAAGTGTTGATGATTACAAAACGCTACAGTAGCTTACAGACTGGTTTATTGGTGGATGATAAGCTAATGCTAATAGGTGTCTGCAAGCTAGAATTCCTTGATAGGCTGAATGTTAAACTACTAGATGACTAAATTGTCCCACATTTGTTTTTCATTTAATTGTACAACAATATTTGCATAAATAAAACCGAAAGACTGTTAATTGTTTTCATTTTGTTTTTCCTCTTTCTTTCTTTCTTTCTTTCTTCATGTGTTATTAGTGTAAAAGCATGAAAGGTTGCATTCAATTCTGGTGAATGTGAATACCAGTCCCCGTCGCTCTGTCCCATTCATTTCTACGATTACAAATAGTCAATAAACAACAGTAAAGAGTTAAGTGGATTTGAGATTTATTGTAACAGCACCCAAAACTCAGCGCAGAGTTTACATTTGTTATACATCTATTTCACTTCAACAACCGATGCTGGCTGCAATTTGTTGCCATTCTGTTTCATTGTGAAAACTTAATGAAAACCATCCATCTCCTTAGAAGCATTTGCCTGATCACTGTTGCAGACTATAGCTCCCCATGGCAGCTAATTTCAGAGGCTCCCTGCGAAAGAAGTGATATAGTTCAACATGCAGGCATGAAAAAGACATGATAGTATTTTATCCAGGAGAAATATTATTTTAAAAGAGGGAGAAGTTTGGGGAAAGACAGTTCCGTAAAGGCTCATGGGTCTTTATAAAGTTAATGTCAACCAGGCAATCAAGAGTTTTCTCTTTCCATCCTTTAGGCTTCCTCCATATGGCACTGGAGTGACTTTCACAATGCATACTTCACACATCTTATTTCATCTTCTTGTAATGGCTCTCCGGGAGCAAAACTGTGCTGATAATAATCTTGCCAGATGGCGTAACCGGTAAAACAGTAGAGGCAGCTTCTTTCCTTCATTTAAATATCACTTTCTCAACAGGAAATGCAGCGTCGGAATGCGGAATCTGGGCAAAAATATACACGGCAAGTGATTACCACTGCATGAGCTATTCCTTCCTGTGGCGCAGTGTGTATGTTACCTTTGAATCCAAGTAAATGAAAAGAATAACAAAATACTTGGATTAAGTCTCATGTCATTTTGCTAGATGGGGAGTCAGAAAAATGCTCATCCAACATCCAAAATTGATTTATTCTATAGACTATAGACTATATATATGTATTAATGCTGAATAAGGAAATAAGATACAGTACACAACATTGATGATTTAATCAATGCTACCTAAAATTAGGCTTCAAGATTAAATGTCTGATCTCTTTGTAGAATAACAGGGAGGTCAAAGCAAGCCTGCCAGCAACATTAAATGAACATGTTTTGTCACAGGGATACAAACCTTGAATGAGCAAATTATTCATGAGGGCATGTCTTCATAAATGATCCCCTCACATTTGCATTAACGAAAAACCGTGCTAGTGGCAGAGAGAGATGTTGATCGCCAAGTTCAGTATCAGGCTAAAGGCCACTAGTGAGGAAGAAATGAATGAAAAATACATGCACTTTGCAGCAAAGTTTAGACTTAATGCACAACATTTTGCTAGTGGGAAGGAAATTTCATTATTTTTTTATTCCTTTTTTATAAATTTTTGCACTTGTCATACTTACAATGGCAAAGATGTTGTAACTATTCTTCAGGAATTGTACTGCCTACAGGGATTTATCAATCCTGTATGAAAATATCACGAGGTCAGACGCTAACAACAGTCTGGCACCACATTATTCCTGTACATGAACGCCGATAACTTGGTTTGTTGCCATGGGAATGCCGCATGCCTTGGCAACCCATATTATCTGGAATTGAAAACAGTTAACTTTTGCCCACTGTCTAGGACAATAGAGTTTTTAAAGACACTCTATTCTACCCCTGCACAAAGAAAAGGAGATTAAATTCAGCTTTAACTCATCAGAATTGTGACAAAGAAAGTTTTCTTTATATAGCTACGGCAAGTTTTATAAGGATTCATAAGTCATTGACACATTCAATGTGTTTCTCCCTGGTGGAATAGAAGAAACTGAGGTCTAACTATGTAAGGAGACCATAAAACCACAAACACAGCCTCTTTT
>JAPMOB010231151.1:17740-42767 GCA_029875015.1 Lepomis gibbosus
CCCCCCCATAATAGAAATCAGTCACTAAGCTTCCCAGGGACAACCTCATTAGAAGAGAGGAGCAGACAAGCAGACTTCCATCTGGCTCCCAGTCTACTAGTTTAATGAGCTTTTAGTTGTGTGCTTCACCAATCGCAAAACATGGCTATATTATTAATTTAGAGCGACATATTCCCCAGGAGGCCAATCTACTTACAGTACATACTCTTATGTAGAAAGGATGTGTCCTCTGCTACAGAGACACGTATTTGCGTTAAAAGTGGCATGTTAGCATCAGCATATGGTGTGTCACTGTATTTGTCACAAGATGTATTTGAGAACAAACTTGGCATCGTTGGTGAAGGACAATCACTTATCCTTTTGGAGTCCGTTCCTGTCAACCAGTAGGTGTAAATTCAAGTTGTTGTCCAGGACTAACAGGGGTCGCATTACTCCTGTTTTGACATCCGCACATTTGCTCGAAAGGCTCAGAATTGATTTTTTAAGTCCTGGCTCCTAGTTTTATCTTAGTCCTTGAAACAATAAATCAGACATTCTCAGCATTTTGACCACCCACTTGGGCAGGTAAAGGCTTAGAGACACTACATTAAAGGATGTCATCACCCACAGACTGCATATTTTGCGGTGACTTCTGCTGCTAAAGAGGGCCAAGGACTGAAAATTGCTCATTTCTTTGCTGCAGTGCATTTAAAAAAAAATTAAAAGCATGTAGAGCAGCACTATACAATATATAGCGCACTACATCCTGTAGACAGACACTGACCTAAATATTTTTTTGGAGGATGTATTAAATGCACATTGATGTACAATGCGTGTGTTGCACTGTCATGGCAAAAGACAGCTCCCTACATCCGGAACTTTGTTTAGATGCTCATCAAGTGATAGGAAGGTTACTTAAACTTGTGATAATATTCTCTCTCTCTGTGTCATGGTTGTTAAGCGAGAGATGTACACTGTGTTGAGACATTGGAAATGAAGAAGCCACGTGTCCCACTTTCTTCCTGAATTCTTTCTAGGTCCATTTTTATAATTGTCTTAGTAGATAAACAATGCTTTATGCAGTTTTAAGCCTGCATGAATTGATTATTTTGGCCACTTGCGGACAGGGCTACAAGCTGTAATTGATAGATTATCACACATTAAACAGTTGCCTGTTCAAACATCCAGCAGACTTCCACCAACTCCTGAGAGAAATATCTCTCTTTAGTGCCTGCATGTTCCATTAAGTTCACCAGCTAGTCCATAACTATGTCTCTCTGTCAAACAGTGGATTTATAAGAGATTCATTAAACCCAGCTGCCTGCTGCTGCTGGAACAGGTTTGTTTAGAGCACTGAAAGTTAACCAAAGCATCATAGTTGCAAAATCTCAACAACAAACTGAAAGACACTAAAATGCTACAAACAACTGAGGGAAAATGTTGGTTTGGGTGATAATTTTCATCATGACGAGAGACACCTTTCACATTGCAAGCAGTCATTTGATTCATTGTATATATAAAAAAAACCTGACAAGTGCAGCTTTAAAGATCTTCAAAGAATTACATGTGCACATTTAAGATGGAAAATGAATCACAATTATTTCGGTTCTGTTTTTAAAAGGTCTATAAAGGTGATGGATGCTCGGCTATTAACACTGAAGGTGTCAGTGAGCTTAACTGAAGGGGAAAACAAATATTTTGTTATCTTTACCCCATACTAAGGCTATTTACCCCCATCTTACCATGATCCCCAATCCCCTCAGTTTTTATAGTACCTCCCAGTACTGTTCTTCACCAAATAAAAACCTGAGCCATTCAGAATTGCAGGCAAGCACTGAGCAAAGGGAATAAACCTACAAATTCGAGTTCATTTAAAAATCAATCAGGTCGTCACCTCAGCGACTTCCTCACGACACCTCTCTCCATCTCCCTTTCGGTCCCTCTCTCGCTCCGCCACGTCGCTGCCTCGCCCCAGATGATCGGAGCCGCTGAGCCATGCAAGCGTAAAAGTGAAATAGGGAGGCGAGAAATGCATGAAATAAGTAAACGTATGAAAATTTTCAGGTGTTTATGTTTCGGCGAGCAAAGGAGATGGTGCTGAGACATGAGGCGTGGGTGTTATTTTCTTCACGTCTGTTGGTGGAAATGCCGTGAAATATAGTCTATTTCACAGGCCACTGGGTGAAGTGGGGCCAAAACAGCACAGACAACTCTTTACTCACTCTCAATTAAACACTTCACTTTGCAACAGAGAACAAGGTGACGAATCCACGGTCAATCTAACCACACTGTGGAATGTGCGCATCAATCACAGGTAGGTGGTGTGGGTGTGGTATTTTTTGATGATGGAATTGTCAGTGTGTGTGTGTGTGTGTGATGGGTTACTGCTGCGGTAGATACTAGTGTATGAGAACAATGTTTTGTGCAACTGCACGGCAGTGTGTATGCATATGTGGGATGTCACAGATGGTTGGTTTTATTCTGCTGAATTTGTAATACATTTCACCAGCAAAATCTTCTTCTACAGGTTAAATCTGCCGCTGAAGCAATCAGTAAAGTAGTACCAGAGGTTTGTTATCAGCATGGCGCAGTGCTGTGCTTTATCTTAGAACATATTCGCTGAAGTGTGCTGTCGCCGACTCTAAGTGTAGGTGAATATGCTTGAGCCTCACTCTCACCGGGCAATGCTTCCTCAGTCTCAGTCACACTGAATAAATACAGAGGAAACACAGAAATGATGCATACAATCAACAATGACAATGACACATAATGTGTATGAAGGAAATCAAAATGTGATTACGTAAACAACAAACAGGGCATGTAATCTTCAAAATCCCATGCTTAAGTCAACCATAAAGCCTAAAACAAAATTGGAATTTAGATCTACTTCAGTTTGCTCACTACAGTTGCAGAGGTACAGATAATGGACTCCGATTTCATATCATCACTCATCCCAAAGAATATGCCATATTATTTGTGGATTTTTGTTTGGCTTCAAACTCTATGAAGAGACGTCCTTTTCTAAAGACTCATTGATCTGGGGTTTAATGGTGACACTAATGGTTTTCTTTAGTCGACTATAGAGAGTTTGTGTCAGTGGAACAATGTCTGACTTAAGTACATGCGCTCCTCAGGGATGTGTTCTTTCTCCTGTATTGTTCTCTTTGTACACAGTCATTTTTGATTAAAGTGTTTCTTGTTTAAGTATGCAGATGCCATGGCCTTAGTTCGTCTTCTTAAGAAAACAGACCCCAAGTGAACTCTTCGGGCATGGTGCATAAGTACTTGGAGGGCAATGTTGGACTAAAGAAAATCATTTGTGCCATGCAGGATTTCACAACTCAGCCTGCTGTATTCAGTGGACTAGTTATTGAAACTGCTGAAAGTTTCTAATATCTTGGTACAGTCCCTGACTACCAATTGAGTTTCTGTATCTTCAAGAAAATGCACACCATGGCTTCTTCGTCTTATGAGGTTTCACAGTTTTAAAGTGAGTTAGTCAACCTTAGAAAATGTTTATAAAAGTCTTATTGAGAGGGTTTTACAATTTCATTTGACTATGTAGTCAGCTGCACCGCAGCTTTAGGAATAAGGTAGCTAGAATAGCTGGCACTGCCAGCAAAATCATTGGGATGCCTCAGATGAAGCTGAGCGAATGGTATATCAAGAGATAGATAGACAAGAGATACTTACGTTACGTTTATAGACTTTGAACTCTGGGAGGGGCTATATGGTGCTCTTGACAACCAAAATTATTTTATTCCAAGTGCATTCAGCATTTAAAACTCAAAAAAGACTTTTACTTGCTTTATGTATTACATGTTCTTGTGCTGCTTTTATGTTTTGGTAAGCCAAAGACAACGTTCCACTCTGTTAGACATTGAAGTTGTTTTTTTAATTCTATTACATAGTAAGAGATGTTTTCACATTCATATTCATAAATGTGAAATATCTGATTTAAACAAAGTGAAAACTCTCGAATGAAACAGAGTCATGTCCAGTGTGAATGAAAGCCTCCTCTGCCAGCACTGAAGTCACGGTTTCTATATTGATTAAGCACTGTACAGCCTACAGGCCCAGTAGGGTCCCTGCAGGGCCTGACAGTCAGCATCATTCCCTTAGTCTGAGAAGTGGAAACATTCTAAATCAGGCACACGGGGGAGAAATGAAGTGTGGAAGTGCACAGTTGCCTCTCTTCTTTGGTAAAATATGAAATTTGCTTTAAATGAAATCAGGGACCGAGCGAGGGAATTCATTGGTTTGCAAATTACTTTCTGCACGTCTGCTTACGAGCACATTCTTGCATGCTCACACACACATATGTGGCCACACAAGACAACAGCGTGTGCAAACACAAAACAATCCAATTTAAATGGTTATAGCCCCATGAGGAAAGCTGCAGACACAGTTTAAAATACAAATCACCACATCATGTACCGTGTATAGAAATGTAACATGCATGCAGAACATGCACACACACACACACACACACACACACACACAGCCATAGTAACCCGACCCCCCAGTGCAGCCTTTAACGGATGTTGGCCTCGGTTTTCTCTGCTTACTCTATTAACTTTCATGATATATATAGGACATTCCTTCCTATGTTACTACACTTTGTCAGCGTAATTGTCACTTGTGGTGAGACAGAGACACACATCCGTCAGGCCAGATCAGGCACATCAGCCAGAGAGCCCTTGATGCCTTCAATACAGAGTGAAGTATAGCATACCAGAGCCTAGCCCAATGGCTTCTCTGCCTTCTTTGCTCAAGGTGTGCTTGATTCATACTCTCAAATACAACTAAGGGGAATATTACAGTTCAGCAAGGCCAAAAGCATTATGTGAACGTTAAAATCAAAGGCACCCCACGGGTATGACTTTGCACATTAGTATTTGATATCCGGGTCAGCTGCACTACTGACCTGTTAACAGAAATCATAGGCTATGTGAGATCAGACAAATTAATCTCACCTATCCTTGTGCCACATAAGAAACTGGCATAAAACATAGATAAAACAATCACTGGCTATGCACTACGCACTGTTGGTTGATGCATGAATCCAATGCAGAACACTTTAAATAAAAAAGGAAAAATCTTTTATACAATAAGAAAATGGCCTGAGTTTCAATTTTCATACCGGCTTAAAGAAAAAATACAATACAACTTGTGTGAAGCCTTGTTAGTCTAAAATTTATATATGATGGTGTCATCACACCAACTTATGAACAGATGCTAACTTTATTTATTTATTCATCATTGATTTACTTTATTTACAAGAAAAATGTTTAAAATGAACATCCCACGCATTCGATCTCTCTCTCTCTCACACACACACACACACACACACACACAGACATAAACACATGTCTGTGCCTCTATCCCTGTGGGGACATCTCATTGACACAATGCTTACCCGAGCCCCTTACCCTAACCTTAACTGAACTGTAACCTGAACCTTGAAATCGAGTCTTAACCCTCAGAAAGCAGTCTCCAGCTATGATGACCTCAATTTCTGGCCACACACTGGCACAAATCCCCATCGGTTAGTGTGGATTAAGGTTAAAGCCCCAACAGAATATAAAAACATGAAATGCACACACATGCACATACAAACACAAACCCACACGCACACACACACACACACACACACACACACACACACTATGTGAGACATGCATCCAGTTCAGCACAGGTTCATGCTGTCATCTTAATGCAACTAGAGGGAGAAATGACATGTTCCTGCTGAGCTTCTGTCAAATCAAGCCAATCTCAAGTCTCTATAACTGCTGTGTGAAATATGCATTCAGTTTTCCCATGCTCTCTCTACATCGCTGGCTGCAGACGGAAAAAATGCACACTCTCAGGGCACGTTACTATCAAAGTGCACCTCCAGACTCTACATATTACAACTATTTTAGATATGCCTTCAGCCACGGACAGATGCACTCTTAAGGCATTCCTTCATCTCCACTTTTTGAGGTGCATTAGCCCATTCCTAAATACTCTACAGCTCCTGAGAGACTGTGATAAAAATCATCTAACCAAACCCTTAAGTGCCTCTAGGGTCTAAAACCTTGTTTTTCTGTGGATGTATCAAGTCAGTAAGTGTGTGTCTGTGTGTATATGTGTTTACCAGACTCTCCTAAGTGCGCATGTACGGCCCACGCTAAAATGTCTCACTGAACGAACAGTGAGGCACCGCTAAGCTCCTCTAGTCTGCGATTCTAAGTGATAACTCCGTTACCATCTTCTCCTTTTCGCTTCCAATCCTTTCCACCTCATCCATAATACATGGAGCGCACCCCAGCACGTCAGTTGCAACCGGAGGGACGCAGATGTAAAATTCACAGCTGGTGACTCAGAGGGAATAGGTGTATGGTCGTCCCTTCCCATCTCTTCCCATGATGTGAATATCATTTCCTCTCCATTAGCAGGGCACCCTACATTGTAATGTATGCTTGCAAGCACAAGAATGAATAAGTGTGCTGTCAAGAAGGCGTAAGGCAGAGTGGAGGTTGAGTCAGTTTATGATGTTTTATTGGTTTCTTTGCGAAGCTTGGCGTGACTTTGCACCTGTGCGTGGATCAAAAATGTATTGTCTTACAGTAGAAATGGCCTCAGGACCTAATTTACCTGTAAGCACGGCAACATGAATAATTTCATGTTTATAGAACTTGCAGGTAAACAGAAGGCTGCAGGCATTATGAATTTTGGAAGGCCTCACTTTTGTCTCTGTAGGGGGTCATTCAAGGCATGGAAAGAACCTTTTTAAAGAGCTGTGTTGGACAGACATTTCCATTATACACAATGAGGATGGAGAAATGCATTTTCTGGCAGATAGCTATTTGACAAACATCCATGTAGACATAATACCAAACGGGTCAGAGCAGAGAAGCTGACACGAGAGCTGTGGCTAGAGCAGTAAATGGGTTAAGTGTCTTGCCCAAGGCCACATCAGACTGGATGGACCCTTTGGCAACAGAGTGCCTTACCTACAAGGCAGACTGTAAGAGTACTGCTCCAGCATCACCAAGGGAACCATTAAGTATTCATTATTTGTGAGATTTGAATGACCAGCCAGCACAAAAGACATGCCGTTTCAGCCCCGGATTCATCCTTAACTGATTTAATCCGCCATTGGTTCTATACTAAGAAATCATATTCTATTATCTTGGGCGTCAGTCGACTTGGAACACTTTGTAACCATGTAATACCGTTCTACAAGAGCTATGAAGGCAAAGCTTCAAATCTACTTTAAAATTCACCGTCTGTTGACGATTAAAGAGAACATGACAAAACATTGAGGATAATAGTTTGCAGAGCCTTCTCTTTATTATGCCTCATGTGAAGACGAAGAAACGTAAAAACACGGCATTAATGTCAAAAATAATTGCCCGAGCTAACTTTCATGTATCCTCATCAGTCAGCTAGCGGGAAATAATTAATTCCATCTGTCCGCTATCGAAAGTGGTTTACATTTTTGATATGCGGGTTTCAGGAGTGGAGCTGAGGCCCAGGAGAGAGTCAGGCTCGACAAGCCCCAGCTCCACATGGCTGCATTTAATTAGGAGGGATGCTGGAGAGGATGTGGGGGTGGTGCTTATGTTAACTGATTTCCCTCTTTAATCAGTGCTAATCTCCAGTCATTTTCACAGCACAATGCCGGCTCATTCATGAAGTCAAATTAATAAGTGAGAAATATAGTGCTGGCTGGCTTGGCCTGGCATCATACGATTTTGGAGTCCTATCTCTTCCTGTCTCTCTTTTCTCAATTATTTTATCTGCACCTCTGGGCGTTAGAAAATTCTGTACAAGAAATGGGGAGAAATAGAGTGTGTGTGAGTGTGTGTGCATGACAGAAACACAGTGTGTGCATGAAAAACAAGGAGAGAGAACTTATTGCCTTCACTGGCTTTGTATATTGCATCATGGGAGTATAATTTATGTTATAATATATAATAAGTTTTGTGCACCTATGTCCTGTCTTGTCTCTGTACTATGGAGAAGCTCATAGCAGCCTCAGTTGACAATAATGTTTTGAAATGCATCTTTAATTTGTATGCAGTGTGTATGTGACATAAATATGGAGGGGATGTAGGGAGACTGAGGAAGTATCTTTGAAATAAGAGGTGTTTTTTACAGAATACATCAGACTACTATCATTAAGGCGAGCAATGACTTGACTGTAATAATCTGAAAGCTCTGCCTATCCCTTGTGTCCCGGAATTAAATTGAATTGGACAGGGGAGGGAGATGGAGTGAAGTGGAGACAGGAAAGGCTGCAGCTGCTCAAATAAGACTGCAATTGGTTTGGGTAACTTTTAGGCTCCAGCCATCAGACTAGCTAGCTTTGTTCCAGGTTTGTCAGAGGGGCTCACAAAATTCCTGCTGTTCCTCAGTACATCAGTTGGCGTAAAATAAGAATAGGGTCTTGATAAAATACAATGAATAAAACTATTGTTTGTGAAGGTCATGGAGCCAACAAAGACCATAGTGGAAGGTAATGTGAGCCAGAGACAGAGATCCTCTCAACTTAAGCCAGATTTGCAGATTTGTATGTAGGAGGGAGATAAAATGGCAGTGGAAGTGTGTGGAAATGTGTGTGTCAGAGAGAGAGAGAGAGAGAGAGAGAGAGAGAGAGAGAGAGAGGTGGCCATCTGCAGGATTATTACAGGGTGCTCTGCCAGGTTAAATGAGGCAGACGGAGGGGACATTTGGTGGCACATCTTAGGTAACAGTGTGCACATATGCAGTGTGAAAATGTGTGTCTCTGTGTGAATGCATGCGTGTGCACAGCCTCATTGATGTTAATGTCTGAGTCGTAGCACAAAGACATTTTGTCTGGACCTTTCTCTTTGCTCTGTGACAGGACCCAATAAAAAAAGGAACTGTTTCGTTGAGGGATTAAGCATCTATTTTGGGCTTGTCCTGTACAACACAGTCTGACCTGTACATTGTGTTGCACACAATACAATACATTGTGTGTATGGTGTAACATATCTATGCTGATGACAATGTCATGTATTGTAATGCAGTGGCCCTGACTGGTTAACAGGTTCAAGAATTGACCCTTCGCTAAGCCACACCCCAGCACGGCGCTGCCACTGTCTATTACTTCACTCCCAGAAGAAATATGGTCAAATTTTTGGAAAAAGCAATCTCAGAAAGAAACAGACAGTTTTGCAGTTGCATTATGCATTTGAAGGTTTTATTCAGGCTGTCAAACTGATGTGAAAAAAATTTGCATTAGAGTCAATGGAGTGCAGCCATGGACCTATACTGCCAGTATAGAGCCAGTCCTATACTGCGCTGTGATTGGCCAGCTGCCTATTTGAGGCGTGGCTTAGCAAAGGGTCAATTGCAAATGCTTTTTTATCAAAAATGCTTCATTGATACTTTGGTGTAAATCAGTGATTTCTTTATTATGTTCTTCTGTTTTGTTTAATTAAAATAAAATAAAATTATTAACTCAGCACACTTGTTAAAGAGGGCTATTGCTCCCCAATGTGTCTTTCTGAGTGTAAATTAATGTTGAAATTAACATACCATTCATATGTGGTTTTGCTTTTGCTGCTGTAAGAAAGTAATAAATAGTTTCTCCTTTAAAATGTCTAATGATGTGGTTTGTGATTGTTGCCAAGCAAGTCCCACAACAGCTGCTGTCTGTCGCTTCTGCCGTCACTTGATGATATTCCTTTAAAACTTTGGAGGCTTTTATAAATATTTTTTTCACATTTCTATGTTACAGAGTATGCAAACATTTCATTAACAAATCATAAACTTCTGGCATATTCACTGTAGCTTGATTACTTCAAAGTGTGAAATCACAAAGCAGACTTTAAATTTTAGTCAAAGCTGAAGGATTGGATTATAATATCTATGTGGGTTCTGGGCAGCTGCACAAAACTCAGTATTATTGACTTAAATACCGCACATGTATCTAACTAATATGACTTGTAAACCCACATTGTCAAACATTTAATTCCAATAACAATGTCTTTGATTTTTTTTATGATCCTGTAGTGGCAATGCCTCGGGGTGGAAGTCATTCAATTAGTTAGTTTTTCTGTCCATCCGTCAACTGCTTTGGTCCAATATTCATGAGATGATTAATGAGACAAGGAAGAAGAAAATCTTATGATACAGCTTTCGGGACTCTAATCTTTGATTTTGTGTGAAATAGTGGATAATTTGAAAAGTTATCAGTTATATAAACGGATGTGAGACGTTTAGAGGGGAAATGTCTCTTTGGTGGAACTGTTAACAGATGACATCTGAAACATTACAAGTGGTTACACGTTTACACACTGTTGAAATGTATATTGTAATAGGCTGTATATAAAGTTAGTGGGAGAAAACTGGCAGTTCTATGTAAAATAAGACGTTGAAAACCCCCATATTGCCAAAATGACGTGATCCTTGTTTCACTGTGAAGCTTCCACTGGGAGATTGATAGTCGAATCAGGTTCCGTCCAGGTTTGAAAGATCTGGTTTAATCTTAAACAATGTGTTGGATCAGTAATGTACAAGTGCTTATAACTGCCGTCTCTAGAGTCTGTCTTTAGTGATTTTCTTATCCATAACTAATCATGTATTGTCACTGGAAAGGTTAAGCTGGTGAATGAAATGCCATACTGTAACAAACAATGGAAATAATGGCTAAAAGTATGGAAATAAGACCCAGGCCAAAATAAAAAGTACTGACGTACCAAACCCTTACAAATGTTGAGTTTTCTTTAATAACCTTAACTAATCCGGCTTTGTTGCCAAATTGAAGGGACAGGACAGTGCGAAGGTGAATGAGACTTTGCTGATGACTCAAACAGGCAATAGAGAGAGACTTTTTATTTTACACCAAAGACTCTGTATGTGTGAGCATGTGTATGTGAGTGTTTACTGAAGGTCAGTTATGCTCTCCCATCCTAACAAATCCCCCTGGCACTTCTCAGATACTCTCACCAAAACACCATTACATGCACACACAGACACCGGCACACATCTTTTCCTCCTTATTGCCAAGACTGTGTCTATGTTGAGGGTGACAACACAACAGCCCTTAATCCCTCTACCTGTGACTTTTTACAAACAGGATTAGTTTAGTTTCCCCACTAAATTCCCCCTCAAATACCGGTAAATCCAGGGCTGCTGGCTGATCTACGGGCCATGGCCCTAACCCTCTGTTTCATGTCCTGAATACACTGCTGCTCTTATCTAAATGAACAGCTCTGGATGTGAAGCACCTCCATTTCTCATTCTCTTCAGCATGCTGCCACATGGATAGAAAATCAGAGGTGGGTACATGCGTGACCAGGGATACACACACCAGTGAACGTCCAGCTGTGAGAAAAACATGTTTCCATTCCTTTCTATATACACAGAGACACATTTGGACTCAGGCAGACGCTCACACAAAATCACTAAATCTGCAGGTGAAACATGACATCTATAATGCATCAGTTTCTCCATACAGCAGAATGACAACAAGTATACATAAGCTGGACATCAATAATGTGGTTTAAGGTGATAGAGAGAGGGTTAGAGACTGGAGGAACACCAATGGTGATTTACTAATCAGGCTGAACAAGTTATATCTAAACAAGGGGAAGTAGCACTGTTGCAATTTATGAGCAGGATAGTCAGCTTATAAATGAAACCAGGTAACTTCCCAGGAGCAGAGGGCTGTGGGGATTGTAGTAAAATGTATGTCACTGTGGGGGAGACAAATGTCTACATCCTTGCTGGGCTGAAATCTTCTGCCATATTTTGCCTTTTACTGTAAAATGACTTTGACAGAATGAGTCAGTATACTTTGTTTCTAATACAATGACTCATGCAAATTGTTGTTGAGAATAAAACAAAACTAATGGCTCCTATCTAAACAACCACTTTTCACAATAATTTGTATGATTAGTCATACAGGCAAGGTAAGTAGTCATAAATGCAAGTTAGAAGAGAAAGGTTACATACTGCTATAATTGTCACGATTCAGTCATGAACAATAAAACATGTTCCAGTATTGATAAGATTCCAATACGTC
Source organism: Lepomis gibbosus (assembly GCA_029875015.1). Taxonomy (NCBI): domain Eukaryota; kingdom Metazoa; phylum Chordata; class Actinopteri; order Centrarchiformes; family Centrarchidae; genus Lepomis; species Lepomis gibbosus. The sequence goes on from JAPMOB010231151.1 coordinate 29,763, forward strand.
CAGACAGTACAACCCATATCTATTTCAAATAAGAAAGTGTGAGCAATGTAAATGTTTTATATTATTATGTTGACTTTACAAAAAATGAACATTATAATAATCTCTAACTGACTAAAATAATTTAATAAAAAGCCAAGAAGAAAATAAAGACCAACATTGCCGTTCTTAGAGCCAACCACCAGTCTGGCTGAAAATCCAGTTATGAGAATTACTTGCTGATGGTTTTAATCTTTTTTATGTGATAATTTTTCATTGCTATGTTTTTTTTGACATTTTAGTTTAACTCTTAAGGAGCAGCTTCAGAGTGTTGACAGATTTGCTTAACTTGCCATTTGTGGCTTTAAAAAGGGTAACAAAAAAGAAACCCATCATAGTGCAGTGTAAAGTCAGTAAAAGATGGCCATACTAGACTGTAAGAGGTTTTATTTCTTCCCATTCAGTCCCATGACATTGAGTTTAGTTGACTTTTGTCACATCCGGAATATATATTCCATACATACATTTTTTTCTTGCTTAGCAAACTAGCACATAAACAGGACAGTATTTGGTGAAATGCGATTACTTCTTTGGAAAAACAAAGACAAATGGTCCTCATTTACAGTGCTATACACATCGACAGTGTCTGTCAAATGTATTTCCTCTAAAATGTATGATATTCTCATTTCTGTCCATTGATTTTTATCCTGCTATCTCTCCTTCCCCCAGTTTAATTTGGACCACCGAAATTCTCTGACTTTTATGTAATTGTCACAGAACAAAGGAGGACAGTGCAACTGGAAGAAACATACTCAAATCCCTTTTCCTGTGCTTAAGAAAGGTCATGAGCATTTCATCCCATTAACAAGAAGTGACACTACTTCTAACTCAACCTGATAGGCAGGGGAAATCACACCAGCACAGCGGTGAGAGACAGCTTCAGATCTTTCCCACTTTCCCCAAGTTGTGTACTTCGACTATTGGTTTTGGGAGATAAGCACTTCCACCACTTTTAAGAATCCCATAGTCACATCTGAGAGTGAGTTGAGGGGACTATTCGGATGGATGAGGCATGACACTTCAAGCTTGTAGCTGTCCACTGGGTTTATTAGGTCTCCCCTTTAGTGAAGAGAGATTTGAGAGAGGAGTGAATCTGAAGTGATAGTGTGTGACACGTGAAGCTACAAACCCTTCACTGGGCTTTTCCTAAAACTGTCCCCTGGTCTAAAGGAGACATCAGCAATATGAAGTCGATATATGTGCCCGTGCATGTGTGTTAGAGTGTGTGTGTGTGTCTGCATGTGTGTCTTTGTGTGTGTGCATAAGGGATGACAGCAGGCAGCACTGATTACAGTGCCTTCAAGAGCTAAAATTGCTCTGTGATTCATGGGCTGTGACAGCAATCTCTATTTCAAATTCTGAGACTTGTTTTCAGCAGCATATGAATATTCAGTGAGATCCAGGTGTGTGCACTGAGTACGCAAATAAATGTTCACACAATCAGTCCTTAGCTATATAGTCATTTCAGTGATACAAACTATGATTTACATGAGGGGTCATCAGTGGTGGAAATGGGGGAGGAAAGCCATTCTGGGGAGTAAAAGTAAAAGGGAGGGAAGGGGATTCCTGCTCAGATTTTGAAACTCTATTCAATCGCTTACAGCTGTTTTGCACTGTTTCTAATGGCAGTTTCACATTCTCACCCCCCGACTTGTCACAAACTTGACACTTGGTCAAGGCTCTTTTCAACGTCCTCGGTACCCCTTTTGCATCATTTTTACACATTTAGGGCTCAGTGTTGCTAAGTGTTGGTGAAGTTACCCACACTTAGCAACAACAAATATGCAACTTTCCGTTAGACAAAATAAAATGCTAGTGTTTCATTTGCCATTTTGAAACGGTGCGTTATTAAAGTTGTGAAATGTTGCAATTCGGTTAGGTTAATGCACAAAAACGTCTTGGTTAAGGTTAGGAAAAGATCATGGTTTGGGTTCAAATAACTACGTACGTCAGTTAACAAGCAAGTTAACTTTCCATTTACGTAGCTTGCCAAACTTAAATAGAAATATTTAATGTTGACTTTTTGTTTCACACGGGACACATAAACCGCTCTCCTGGTTGAAAGTCGGGGTTCTGTCCCTATCTTCACCCCAACCACCTCCTTACTCTGTCTTTTCTGTTAAATATCACGTACCTACCTTTACCGTCAAAAACGGATGCTACAGAGCATCCCCCACTGCATTGAACTATGACGTTATAGGGATCCCCAGTGCGTTACAAACTGTAGCTGATGAGTCTTGACCATGCGTCCATATGTGACGAGTCAGGGAGGGAGAACGGGTTGGTTTCACAGACAACGCAATGCGAGTTCCGGGTACAGCACAAATACATAAAAAGTCAAGACATGGAGAGTATAAATTAACACACGATTTTTAAATCTGCATTGTGTGTGAAACCGGCATAAGGCAATTTATTGTGCTTGAATGCACCACAAATCCAGCTACTGTCCATACAGCCAATGGGAAAGCTTCTTCTGTAATGTTTCTGTGTCAGCATTGTCAACTTTACTGGCTACAGGTAAGCTGTAAACTGCACTGATGTTGATAGGTACATGACACATTAAAATCCGAAGGAAGCAGTAAACTTACTATCAACGCACCCTATTTTTTGCTGTACAAATGTTACATTGTGAACAACAAATCTGTCACAACAAATCATAGAAATGCTGCCTTCTGTGAGCTCCTACACAAACATATATACTGAGCAAAGCCAGTAGTCAGTAGAGCAGATGCTGCGGTGGGGACAGTGAATCAGGTGACGCAAAGCTGACAACAGCTACACTCATTACTTTAAGTAAGTGCAATAAAACCTTTGCGAGTAAAAAGCTAGTACTTCATCAGCGCACCTGTTCACCAAGCATAAACATGTAAACATGTAGACAGTTTATATAGAGTTTATAGTGAATTTGCTGTTGGAAACTTCATCAATCAGTCTAATCCTGGATCGATCTGTCCCGTATTCTTTTTTTAACATTTGTCAGAAAACAAAATTCAGTGGGGACCCACTCAAATTCCCGGGGACCCACTACATTGAAAACCGCATTAACATCACTGAAGCTGTAAAGGAACTTCTCGAAATCAATAGTGGTGGTTCACTTTCGAATTTCATCAAACATTGGTGGTGTCTTTGACATTTCTGGTCTAGTTAATGTAACATTAATCTTGCTTATTTGACAATTCATGTGTTTATTCTTGTTGTTGGAGAGGAGACAATAGCAGAGCAGGAGAGGAGAGGAGACAGCATGAGAGCAGCAGAGCAGAGAATAGTCAGAGAACATGTTTTTGGAAGCTGAATAAGCAGTGTCATCAAGTCAGTCATCAAGAAAAACTTCAGTGGATCTAACTTGAGAAAGACATTTCTTTATGCAGCTCTTACAATAATGAGTAAAATCAATAAGAATTTAACCCCCACTCGAGAATGGTTCCCCCAGTAAAACGTGGCAATTTCCACCACTGGGTGTTGTCACTACTAAATGGTCCGGGAGGGCTTGCTTTAAATGTGCAAACAAACAAACAAACAAACAAACAAAAAACGGTCTATTGCAAGGATGAAGTAGCTCTCTTACCTGTAAGGTGTGCATGTGATACGGATTATTCAGGTGGAAGACAGATTCACACATGTTCCCCAAGAGATCACAGAAGAAAAAAGAAAGATAGAAGCTTTATTAGTCATCGTACAATGATAATTTAGTATGTGTTGATTGACAATGGCAACTGAGGATGGTATCACATTGGATTGTATGTTCTTATATAACACTGAATTTTATCACTTTGGCTTCCCATTCAGAGCCTGCTACTATTTTCAGAAAATCAAGGAAACCTAACAAAAGATGAGTCTCTTAAGAGAATTTCTGTTGTATTTCCTCACAGAAGCACATGGTTGAATAATAAAAATTAATATAAAATAGACTGCGATGGACTGGCGACCTGTCCAGGGTGTACCCTGCCTTTTGCCCAGTGTCAGCTGGGATAGGCTCCAGTCCCCCTGCGACCCTGTACGCAGGGTAAGCGGTTGACAATGGATGGATTATATAGAATAGAAAATAACAAGAATTACCGCCCCGCTGTTGGTTGCAGTTTATATCCATTTCTATCCAGACTCATAACATATGTGTAGTGAATACATGGGGCTAAATGGAAGTTCATTATATTGATGATGTGATTCAACCAAACCTTTGTTGAACTGATTAATGAAGGATTATTATATATGTATTGGCTAGACGTGTTGCTTTTGTTTTCTATTGGTACTTTTAGATGCTGATCTGTGAGCTGTAGGTGAAAGCCACTTGCTCGCTGACAAATCATGATTATCTTGACGTGCTCCAATATGTTGTTTGCGGTCATGTGATTCAGATGACACTCGTAATTCAGAAGAAGCAGAAAGTGAAAGGCAGAAACTCATTCTGTTGTGCCAGTCAGCATGTAAGTGAAATCTGGAAATGTCCAGTTAATTCTTAAATTATGGCTAAAAACCTCTTTTGAGGTCAAAATGACCTTTGAGTCAAATGTCACCTTTTCTGTTTAGTTTGGACCAACTGTGAAATATGGTCAGTCACACCTTCTGTTCCTGAGTTAGGGTGTTGAATAATGGTAAAAGGGTTTTTCTAGGACCTTGAGTGAAGTTGACCTTTTACCTTTTTGGAAAATCACTTTATCATTGTATTCCATTAAAGATCTGTGTGAAATGTTGTCATCATGACCACATCAATTCTTCAGTTATGGCCATTTTTAAGGCCACAGTGACCTTGACCCTTATGTCAAAAGTGTCACTAATTCATTGTCCGACCAACTGAAAAATATCCAGCCACACATATCGCCGGCCCCATTAGACATCATAATCATCATTCTCATCACAGCAGAAGCAGCATTACCACCGCTGCTAACTCCACCACCGTCCTCATCACTGACACCACCAGTAACACCACTAACCTCACCAACACCATTATCAATATCAATCCCAGTGCAGTTTCTACAGTGCTGTAATCATAATCAATCTCAAAGTCCTAACACCCTTTGTAGTAGAAATAAAAAGAAAGAAGAGAAAAAGTCCTTTTATCAGCCAAGCGTAGAAAACTCATTTCAGAAGCTGAGAAAAGTACTTCATGTACCGTATCCACGAATTTCAAGGTTTCTTTTACCTTTTTAAGAAGAGTCAGAAATGTTATGTATGTATAAAGTACAGTGGCATAAAAATAAACTATATCTATGCATGTGTACAATAAAATATTATGTATGTATGTTGTGTATGTAGGGGTTAGATTCCCTTGTTCAAAGGTACTTCTTCCCTGAACTACCTACAGTTGATGGAAAAGTTATTTCACACCATTTGCAGTACAGCCGTTTTTAAGCCACTAAAGATATTCAGTTGGTGAGAAAGTTGAAGTAATTCCCACTGCCTCGACTATATCTGACATGCTACCTCATGATGAACAATCCGCCAGATGGAGACGGTTCCATTTCCTGTTCAGGTTGGAGCCCAAATCCCTGTCTAGTCTGTTCTCTCGGCGGGTGTAACCTTTCAACTTCCCTCACTTCTCATCACAGCTCCCCGTGGGGCCTTAGGAAGGGATAGACGGCTGTTATAAATGGCAGCATCGCTTCTCTGCCGCTGCTGCTGGTGATTTCATGTTTCTGCGAAGAAATGTCTGTGACAGATCTCTGCCGTTCCAGGGACAGGTGTTGAGTTGTGGAGCGGGTTCTGCCTCTGCTCTACGGAGGTAAAATGGTAGAGTATTGATTGGGACAGAAGACTTAAAAGCCTGAGCAGGAGTGTCCTTGGGCAAGGTCACCCGCCCTTTGTTCAACCATTATGACTAACGCGCTCTGCACTACATGCGTAGAGCAAATGCAAACATACAAGGACCCTAATGCACAAACACAACAGCGGCATTATGAGGAATTACTGGTGAGCAACCACCCTAGGCTTATTCCAGTAATAACAATCTCTTTCAATAACAACCACATAAAATGGCAAGATGAGCTTCTGCATGACGACACATAATCTGTTTGGTTCCCCTGAGATAAAAGTATAATGGGAAAATGGTTTCGAGTTCACAAGTAAAATTGATTGTTGATTTGATCATAAAGTGCCTGCAGTTGCATTGGAGATATTAATTCATAAAGTGTTACTAATAGTATTGGCCATAATTCTGCCAGAACAGGTAAGAATAAAGGGCAACTATAATTAAATGTAACACTTCTTAATAAAAGATTGGTCAGTCAAATGTGGTTAGGAATGCATTCTTCTAATGCATGACTTCCATGCATACACATGAGTACTTCAATCAGCAACCCTAACAGAAGTTAACGGGCCAATGTGTTTTAATAAGGCAAGCCTTGCCACAGGGCTCTGCAAATAATGAACTACTTTAAAATCAGGGCATGATAAAATTACACACACAGACTATAAAACAACAACAACAGCAGCATAATAATAATACAGTACATGTGTTGTGAGGGGAAAGCGCTGTAGCTTATTCAGTTCAGAAAACAGGGTAAGACCATGAGTGAGTGGTGAAAAGGTTACTTCCTCTGACATATTGAATGGGGAAGGTTAATGAGAAGGCCAGAGAGAAGCTGTGCCACATAGCTGGCATTTAATTAATTGTGCATTTATATTGAGAGGTTATGGACATCTAGTACTTTCCTTACAACCAAAGGTCCCCTGCTGTGATACATGCATGCAGGTTTAATTGTGAGCTTTAAAGGCAATACTTTTAATTGCCTATTAACTGCTGACAAACTTTTGATGTGTTTATGCTGGCAGGCAGCTGGGGCATGACTAATCATGTGTCAATGAGACAAAATGTTTAATTCTGTATTTTGAAAACAATACCACTTATCCACTACTGTTTATTCAGGAGGGGTCGCTATTGTTAAATGTCTGTGGAAATACAGAAGAGTTTTAAATCAGCTACATCTTTTATCAAGAGTTGCACATGTATTTTGAACTACTGCCAGATGGGAAGACTGAATGTATAGCAAGTTCACTTGCTTTACAGAAACTGTATCTATTGCTTTGCTTCCAACTGTGTAGGATGCACTCATATGTTTTCAATACTGAAATAACAGAATCCACCTATTGTTTAGGAAAAAAGGATTACAGTCAACTCTGAGTCCTCTCAACTTTGAAAATGATAAAACTAATGTCTACAGTTTCTCTCACTATACCTTCCAGAGTTGCAAAACGACTTGGCAGAAGTTCTTGATTTCTTTCAGCATTGACTATGACATGTACATCTAAGGTTAGTCCCATGAGGGAACAAATGTCATTCCATTTAAAATCACTTTATAAGATCTGCTTCAACTGGTTATGTCTTCTTGCGGACCACCTGGCTAACCTTCATCTCGGTATCATAGCGTTTCAATTTGGTCCTGGGGATTGAAAAGGCCTTTTCATCTGCAGGCAGACTTAGATGGTCGTCTCACAGAGACAACACCTTTCTCTGTACAAAGTGAATCAAGGTCTGGCCACAAATCGTGTCCAGAATGAGACAATGTTGGAGAGACCTGGCTGTAGTTTGAGGGTTGGGGGACATACTATTAAGCTGTCGCATACTGCAGGGATTTCAGGAATGCACTTACAGAAAAGAGTTTCCAGACGCTGAGTACAAAAATGATACATCTCAATCAGATGGGATTTTATTTTGTGACAAAGCCTTTCAAAATATACTATTTTTTGGGGATTTAATTTGCATTCCAAACTACAAAGTATCATGTCATATAAATCTTATACCGTTCAGCTGCAGTTTTTGACCTACAGTATTTAATTTAAGTCAGGTCTGTCCTATCTCTTTGTTTGTGCCTTTGAACACCATGTTTGATTTATATCAGAGAACGTCCCTCCTGGGTGGAAGCCGGCTGACAATTGGTGTGTTATTCCGTCTACAGTATGTGTGTTTGATTCAGTCATTGATTGTTTGTGGCATTTTGTTCAACGGCCCAAAGGGGGACAACAAGTGCTCAAATTGCACATTTCATTCAAGATAGAACGATGATGCAGAGTGATCTGCAGCCAACACTAGCACAAAAGCACACAAACACACACGTACAAAAACACACCATCCCAATCAATCTGTCGGACAACCTCTACTGGGCATTATTGGAGAGAAAAAAAGGGATGAGAAAATCAATAGGCCACCCTGAAATAGCTGGTGTACCGTCACACGTCGTTACCACACGTGCACCGCTCCTATCTTGTAGAGAGGTGGAAAGAAATGGAAGGAAATTCAAGGGAGGATGTTGGATAGATAGGAAAAGGCCAGAGGCGCTTACAAAGTCGCAAAAGAATGTCTTATAAGATGAATTTGTGGGTAATTCACTAAATTTGAGAAAGATTCAACTGCATGTTTGTTGAATTACCAGAAATATTATATGATTCAATAATAGAAACGAACCTTCCTCCGTGCAGCAGGGCACACTGGCTTGAATCAAAGTAAATGGCAGGTGGGAAGAGAGCAATTACTGTATGTGGTACCCTTAAGGCCAAACGCCCACTTGAAGATATTTTGTCTGAAGCCATTTCCCATTTGCTGAGTGTAAATTTCAACATTTATGCCAGGACAGTGGGCACAGAAGGAGCATTTAAATACATGGGCCAGCAGAATTTAAGGTGCAGATACAAATGATATTACAAAAATAATTTGATTCAGGACTGATCTTGCACTTAACATATAAATGAAATGGTTACTCAATAAAATAAGACTAGGAATTTCATCTCCTTCTTAAACTAAAAACAAGAGCAAAGAAAACTCAACACTTAGGTAACAGCATGCATGTACTGGTGACAGACTCAACTGCCAGAGTGAGACACTTGGCAAGTTGTGTTTGATATGGACTCCAACAACTCACTGTTGGGTCCCTCACAATCAGCAGGGGTTCACCTTCTTACAGCAAGATGATAAGAAGAATTAATGATATATCTAACTTCATACATAACTTCTATTGTTATTGTTAACCTGATTGTAACAATAAAGTCATGTGTTAAGATTCTGTAACAAAATGTATGAAACTTAAGTCAGTAAAAAAAGAAAATAGTCTTTTATCCTTTTGGTTCTTGAAGGCATTGTTAGTTGTGGAGTTGTTACAATGAATCGGGCAAAGATAGACAAAGGAAAAAGGTGATGCAGTAGGAAGGGGGAGAGAGAACCGTAAGATTTGGGTGTCAAGCCTGGACTAGCCTGACAAGAGGCTGCATCTCAAAGGTCATGACTGGACCTGTTGATTGGTTCTCCCACATGCCACCCCTCTTCACCCCTCTTCCTCCTTATCTCCTCCTCAGTATGTGTCACAGAGTCCCTCCAGATTCTCCCCTTGCTGACCTTCTCAAGCCTTCAAGATTGGAAGATAGAGGAAACACATTGTGAATGTGGGAGACAAAAAAAAGAAGAGGTGCTTGAGTTGGACACTACAAAACACATACACAGACGTATCTCACACATGCACACAATACTCATGCAGTACGCTTTTGTTAAATGGTGTCAGAGCAAGCAGGGAATAAGCTGTGCACTGTGGTTACCGCTGCTGGTTCTCTACAGGGGTACTCTGAATGGCTTATATTTGCGAGTGTGTTTCTATGTGTGTGTGTGTTTCCCCTGGGAGTAAAGAGGATGGTGGGTCAGTGAGGAGGAAGAAAGTGAGGAGATGAAGAAGTTCGTGGACACATGCAGTGTTATCTCTATTCCCCCACTGGAAGAAAGAAAAGTGGAGAGGTGGAAGATGAGGAAAGAGGGATTGAGAGACACCGGGGATTCGTAGATCAAGTCAACAGGCGTCTGCAGGACCTGGGAGACTGAGAAGCCAGAGGGAGAAATGAAAGGGAAGAAGGAGGCCATGAAGGCATGTCTGTTCGAACCGGCTTATCAGCTAGCTTTCCCCAGGAGAGACAGGGGAGGAGGATGACGGTGGGAGAGAAAGAAATAGAGAGAATGAAAGAAAGAGAGATGGAAGATGAGTCAAGGAGCAGGAAGGAGGTGGAAAAATGCAATGAGGATGAGTGGGGCAAAGTTAAAAGAAGGGTGAGAGTGAAATAAAAATGGAAGAAAAGAGTAGAGTGTGTGGGCCATGTGAGATAATGACGTGGAAAGGGGTACAATAAGAGGGAAGAGTATAGAACTTGTGAACATCGAAGGGGAAAAAGGTAAAAAGGAAGGTGGCAGAAAAGTTGGGACGTGGATTCAGAGAGTGTGATAGAATGAGCAAAAAGAAAGCGGGATACAAAAGGGTGATGATGAGTTATTAAAAGGATGAATGGAGGTAGGGAGAGGGAGGAAGGGGAGAGAGATCATGACTTTGTAACTGCAAAAAAGCAGCAAAAGGCCAACTGAAAGAGGCTTTACCAACAGCCTCCCTGACACTCCTATCTCCACGCTCACCTCTGTTTAATAAAACATCACCCTGCAGTGATCAATACACACCTACACACTGAGACGCAGTGCACACACATAGATATGCACGGGCACACTAACACGCAAGCTGCTTTACATTCTGCACCATCACTGGACTGAAAGCCTGCTGAGGAGGAATGTGAGAAAATGTGTCACTTATTCATCCATCCATCCATCCATTCATCCATCCACTCTTCCATTGTCTCACTCCTACTTTCCAGTCCTTTGTCTTTCACTGTGAAAAATCAATCTTTCAAGTTTACATGTGCTGAAGACGTCACACACAAGTGTTTAATTGCCCCATTTACGAGCTCTAACTGCAGTTTGTCTTGCAGCACGTACACAACATATCCTCCCACACATATGGAGGTCAGATGGAAGGCAGAATGAAATTTTAGTTGTACAAACAGTCCTAGGAGGCAGAGCTTTGCTTTGAAATCAGGATTCATCTAAAAGTAGAGAGGCTAGGACAACAGGTTTTATTTTTAATTACGCTTTGGGGTATATTTGGCTATACAATATAAGACTGACGCCAGACCTAAAGTAATTTAACCTCATAAAAAGAAAGCTACAGTACAAAGGAAGGAAGGTATAGTCAAATTCAGTTCAACCATACAGTTCATAGAACACCAAAAAGTCAAACGTTAAGAATTGATTAAATTAGAGGAAAGAGTAATACAATCATCTGACACTTGAAGGATGACAGCAGCAGTGTAGCTGTACTGATACACACCCTATATTTGCCAAGTGGGAGATAGATGGTTTATAATTCTACTAGAAGCCTGCTGTGAACACTTGGTGTTTGCAGTGACTTTTACAATACATCTGATATAAACATGAGGCATGGAGCCTTATGCAGTATGTTGGTGGGTTAAAAAAGAGCAAGCAAATATTCGGAAGTCTTTCACCCCCAATTCTAACGGGAAACATGCAAACCTTAGATGCACAGTAGCCACAGGTATCATTGTGTGGTTTGGGAACTCCTTTAAGGAAGAAAGAACATGCCCTACGTAAAATCATAAGCACTATAGAAAAGATCACAGACTCCACATGTCCACAGGTCCACATATTGTGGAGTCAATGTACACCAACTGCAGCAAGAACAAAGTACATGTCATAGTTGTCCCTACCACCCTGGACATTCTTCTCTTGGCAGAACACCAGGTACTAGTCGAGCATAGGTTTAGGTCAGGCAGGCAACAGATTCAAGCTTAGCTCTCAATCATAGTGCATCAGCTGATAGAAGGCCATATCATGTCAATCCCACATCAGCTGACGCAGCACAGCTAATTTTCCGCTTAGCATTCATTGGCAAAGCCACATAAGGCACCTTATTTAAGCCACTCTAGCCTGCCTACCCTTGGGTGCTCTCCTCAACTCATGCCTCTCCACGGGGGTCCCAGAACAGAGCTATGCAGCCAAACAGAACTACTGCAAGCAAATAAAGTATTATGTATGAAGTTGTCCAGACTAAACTTAAAATGTCGCATTTCAAAAGGTTTGAGTACTAGAATCCATAGACTCTGGAAGATATGTGGAACTAACAACTACTAAGTGATCATATTTTAAACTGATTACTTCTTCTTCACTATTAGAGGCTTGCTTTAAAAGGATATGGCCATCATTCCTATCTATTATAATAACAGTGTATTCACAATCTCAATCTTCAACACAGCAACATTGCCGAAATGAAGACAGATGGGGCAAGAAATAGATCAGACAGATTTGAATACAAACCTCAGGTTAGCCAAACTTACTTGGAAGAGAAAATGAAAAGGCAAACAGGAAAATAATTGCCTAGTATGTCTGCTGTCAACATCGATTGGGGTTTTCAGGAGGACTGCTATGACCTGCAAGGCAAAGGTTATGTGACCAACGGAGACAACCCAAGGAGTCAATAGGCTTGTTTTCAATAACCTTGCAGGCTTGGCTACTTACACTGTAAAAGCAGTTGATCAGCAAAGAAGCGGAAGTTCGTTGGAAATTTAGTAAAACTCTAAGAACAAGGGGTATTAATCAATCTGCTATGTTTCTGTTTTTATTGTGTTTTTTAACCTCAATAATTTTGAAAGATATGATTGAAACAATGAAATAATAACAAGGAAAAAGCACAATGCCACAATGTAAAAAGATCATACAAACATTGAATTTTAATAATTTATGCCTATCTGCAGGGGCAGACTGGGACAAAAATTCAACCCTGGCACTTTAGCCACACCAGCCCACATTACTACACATCTTCACTCATGAACACATGCATTCACTACTTATATTTGTGTACAGATGGTGATATAATATAAAAGTTCCATGTGTAACAGATTTATAACATTTAATGTATGTGACTGGCACACATTCCTTAATAGTTTTTAAAGAGCACACATTTATAACAAATGTATGCATACAGTACAGTTTACTGTCATTCTCTACTGCAGAGTTAATTACAAACGCAAAGTACATTTGTTTGTCACTGTTTTCTTCCTACCGCTAATGTAATACAATACTATACTCAGTGTTGGGCAAACTACTTGGAAAATATAGTGAGCTAAGCTACTAGCTACTCTACATACATTGAAGCTTCACTACAC
>JAPMOB010231152.1:0-28255 GCA_029875015.1 Lepomis gibbosus
TTTTTGAGGGAGGCCAAAAAGAAGGGAGTTGCAGTAATCAAGGTGGGAGGTGATGAGGCTGTGGATAAGGATGGAGGCAGTGTGAGTGGTAAGTGAGGGACGGAGATGGTTAATGTTGCGAAGGTGGAAGTATGCAGACCGGCTGATGTTATTAATGTGTGACTGAAAGGATAGGGAGGAGTTGAGGATTACACCCAGACTCTTGACCTGAGGGGAGGGGGAGACCAAGGAATTATCAATGGGTAATGTGAAACTATTGATTTTGCCAATAGGACAAATACAAATAATTCGCATCTCTTGCAGCTGCATGTGAATTAAATTCAAACTGTCAGGCAGCATAATATTTTCACTACGTTGTAGCATGTCTTTGTTTCTTTTCCTTACTATTTTCAAACCCCAGTCAAACTGTATTATCATCATTATTAGTGGCCGGCAACACTCCAAAGAAAACTCCTGCTACACACACAGAACTGATTATCAATAAAGTTTCTTTCGCTGGGGTTGGTTTCTGTAATGTGTTACAGCTGTGGGCAGTGTAATGTGTCCGGTACAAGGAGAACAGCTAAGTCCATGTATGTGGGTGCACACATTCAGTGTGATACAGTACCTGCAATATGAGTTCTCAGGTAACAGGCCAAGGTGTCTTCTCTGAAGCAGCAGTGAAGTGTTCAGTCCTGTCCTTGGTGCTTTCTAAGAAGATGATAAGACCCATCCTGTCATTAGCATCATTAGCAACAAGCATGGAACCCGTCCAGGCCCACAGAGCATGTCTACATGTTAGAGACTAAGGTTCATTCCCAGCTTAGTAATGAAAACTTTGTTGTGATGCTGGCAAAAAGAAGAATATGTCTGTAATCATTGTTTAATTGAAAATGTATAATTCCTCTACTGAAATAAACCAGAAGATATGAGGTCCGTTTGCCTTTAACAAAATCAACAAATGGTGAACTCAGCATTGACAGGCCAATACAGCAATTGCTATAGCCAAAAAAACCCCAAAACCTTAGTACAGTCTACAAGTCTACAAATTCTGTGTCTGAGAGTCACATGATAAGCTTTTATTTCGAGGACAAAGACAATTTAAGCATTTAAAGTTTCCAACACAAGAAACAACATAAAAACGCTAAAGGCTAAAAAGGATTCCTGCAACAGACTCACTTTTCTGGGCTTTTCATCCTCCGCCAGCATCTTGTTTCTCTCTTTCTCTCTCTCTTTCTCCTGCAACTGCTCTCTGGTCAGAGGGTTACAGTTGTTGTGTCCGGGCAACAGGCGGAAGTAACGATTTTTCTCCGGGTCAAAGTAGAAACCAGGCAGCTCTGGCAACAGAAGAGGAGGTAAAAATCAGCATTAAACTATTTTGTTCCTGCAAGTCAAGTTCCCTCCGTGATTAAGTGGTATACAGTAGGAATACTCGGATTTTTTACTTTATGATAAAGCCTTAATGTGGGAACCTGATATCGGTGTTCAGCTGTTATGAAATGAGTTACTCTAATGGCTTAAACTGGGGTGGTGATGGCACAATGGATAAGATGCCTGCCTTTGGTGTGACCCAGGTTCAATCCCCCACTGTGACCCATCCACCAATGTGTCCCTGAGCAAGACACTTAACCCCTCGTTGCTCCAGAGGCGTGCGACCTCTGAAATAAATAGCAATTGTAAGTCGCTTTGGATAAAAGGATCAGCTAAATTAATAAATGTAAATGTAAACTCGCTTACAGGTAAATGGTGCTTGTAATATGTTATGGCTCCAGAGAACAATTAGTCAATTATGGAGAGGGTTGGTGTCTGGTACTGACCTGGTGCAGCACTGCTGGCCTTGGAGGAGGAGGGAGAAGATGAAGATGGGGAAGAGGAAGAATAGGAAGATGAAGTGGAGGAGGAAGAGGCTGAATGGTTTTCATATCGCCTCTGAGATGCTCTTATTGATGGCCCTGCATCGTTGTGTCCGGACCTGTGAACAGAGCACCACTCGATATTAACCTAAGGATGAATGGCAGATACGGACACTGCCTGCTCTGGGCAGTACTAAGACACACATGACATTCTTTAAACTAAGTACCTAAAATGTGTGCCAGTATTTCACTCACCACTGCTCGTCCTGTGTTGGTCTTCGCCGGTTGTCTCTGTACCAGCCGTGGCGTTGACCAGCACCTTGTCGCCTGTGCGGTCGCTGTCCTTCTCGCCTGTTCCACTTCTTCATTCCTGTACGGGGCCCAAAAGTACGGATCCACACACCACGCTGTCTTTCAGTCACCTTTATGTGTATACTTGATGCAGCATGTTTACTTGTTAGCCAAGTAAGCAAGTTGCAATCATTAGCATTCTTGAGCTAACGTTAGCGGCACATCTTTCTCGACACCATTATATCTATGTTGGACATTAAACAGTAGTAAACGTAAAGACTGTTTTAATAACTCAATAAACACGTCTTCCGTTTAAGGCCAAATAATGCTTATTTTCAATGCTAAACTGATGTAACGTAGCAGTTTTAACACCTCATGAGCTAACTGCTGTACAGCTAGCTCCTTCCTGCCATGTTGTCCCGCCTCCAAATGCCGTTTATTGGCTTAACAATAGTGTCTCACGTTGGAGGCATTCATTGGTTGTTTTTTTAAGACGTCACAGCCAGGCATTGGGATAATAATGTAGGAGTGTTTATTATACATTTGATTGACGGACATTCACATTACTCTAAAGTACTAACACAACGTGCTCCTCAAACTCCGTGCATTTCATTTATCCCCTTTTAATTCTGATAAATTAAAAATAAATGTTCGTACTACGGGTTGGTGGATTATTTTCCAAACCAAACAGCCATCTAAACCCCTAAACCAACAAAAATATAGATGGCATGGTCATGATGTTTAATATTCATATATAAAATTTAATATTGTCACTAAAAAAGGAAATTAAATTAGTACTACCATGAGAACTTGATGTTGACAGATTTATCTGAGGCCACGCCTAATGTATTGATGCTGGTGTTGTATTGGTAGGGAGCACAGTGTCCAGGACCGCATTGGCTGTTGTGTTTTTTTCATAAGGGTCCCAAACTACACGGAGATTTGGAATATTACGTTACAGTCCAGCAGGAAAATGGCGACTGTCATTCATAATCCTCTAAAATCGTGAGTAAATTTCAGAAAATGTTGTGAAATTATTGCATAGTTTGATTGCATGTCGTGGTTGGTGTAACTTAAATAGAGTTAAACGCGCGTTTAAGTAAGAACCACAAAATTTACGCTTTTGCCATGTAGCCATGTGTTTTCTGCAGGTACCGTTGCGTGCTTGCTGTGTTGTGTAATAATATGAAAGCATGCACTCATGCACAATCTGCAGAGAAAACATCTCCAACCCCGCGCGCTAATGTCCGCACTCACGCTCATGCACTTGGTTTCACTTAGGCAGAAAGTTGCCATTGTCCACAATTTGCCTTCTAAACACGGTTGACAGAAGTTTGCATGCAGGGGGCTCTTTGTCAGTGCTAGACGGGAACATTTGCATAGATAATTTCATGCAATTATTGTCACAAAGCGCACATTGAGAGGGCGACCCTCGCTCACTGAGATGCTCGTGCTTTTGCTGCGAGTGTCAAATGCATGTCCACAATGCATGGCAGACTATTATATGTTAGAATACAGTATTAACCTCCTGTCGATCATGTAGAGGAAACCTGCAATGTGTTAGCGCGTGTGCAGTTTCCCTGAAGTTTTAGATTTTTAAACCGACTGATCTTAATCCTAATAATAATCGGCGATTATTAGCAATTATTAGAATTAGCAATTTCGGATTTTTAGTATTTATATATATACTAATATTTATCACTGAGCAGATGTTACATTTGAATATAATATAATAAATATGCAAATATAGTAGAATAAGAAAAAAGAAAACTATAGTTTAGGCTACCTTTTTAAAGACCAAGTTATTAATGCAATATTAATGGATCGAATATGAATGGAATGAGCACAGATTTGTTCGTTTGAAGCATTCAGACAGACACCTCCTTATGTCTGCCCTGCATGGAATGCACTCATAACCTTCATCTCAGTCTATATTACTGAATGCATGTCTGTCTTCCTGCTGGCTCACAGCAGATGTTTGCCACTGGTCCTGTGGAATGTACCATAACCTACCAATGTACCAGGCCATACTGATGTTTGAAACAAAGCATGTTTTTGCAGGAATAAAATTAACTTTACTACCTTTGATCTGATGGCATGGAAAAATGAGGCATCTATTTGCATAAGCTATAATAAAATCAGCTGTCAAACATAGTCATCAGCTGTACATCCTCTTAAGTTCAACCATTCTTGTGCTTCATGACATTTTCTGTATTCATACTCAGAGGAAAGGAAAGGAGGATGAAATAAGTACAGTGAGAACTCATGATGCTCTTGTTTTGTACGCTCTTTGTTGACAACCGAAAAATATCTTACTGTACAAACAGCTCTTGAAAAAAAAGGCTTTAAGCTGCTGTAAAAGATTAGGCTGTAGAGAATGTAGGTATATGTGTGTTTGTGTGTGTGTGTGTGTGTGTGTGTGTCAGTAGTTGTGCATGTAGAGCAGCAGATTAGGGGCGTCCCACTACTCTCCTGGCTCCATCTGTTGAGAGAGGGAGATGTACACGTAAAGACAGACAGACTGATGCTGGGGCAGAGGGAGAGGTGGCGGGAGGGAACCCCATCTGCCCTATATGTGGCAGAACCAGCCTCCCCCATCCAATTTCTACAAAAAGGGAAAACAATGCGTGTATGTGTAGCATCGAGGCAGGACTCCACCTAACAAAACCTAAGCCTGCTCCATAATACAAGAGAAAGACTGTCTACAAATGTATGTGAAGTGACTGTGTAAGAGTGAGTAAGAGCTAATATCAAGTAACATTTGAGTTATTATTACCATGGGAAATACTGTTGTGGTGTACTTTTCAGCCAAGCTTGTCGTCTGTCCTCAGGATGTGGCTGGTAAATCATACACACTCCATAGGGAGGTGGTAATAATCTTGCCTGCCCTCTCGCCCAGTGCTCAGCTCTGAAAGATGAACAGCCGCCAGCAGTAAATACACCTGGCTCTCCGGACTCTTTCAGTCATGTTTAGCCGTGCATATTTACTTGATTTATTTAAACTATCAATTCTACAAAGGCTTCTTTGTGATTGCAATCTGATGTGTGAGATGGGACTCAATGAAGAGCTGACATGAGAAGGATTCAAATGAGCTACGCAATACACATGCAGAGATGTGTTTATGTGCACATTATGTGTCCTTTCACCTTCTGTCTTATCATTTTGGATTTACACTGAACATAAGAGCTGAGGTGGACAATGGAAAGCCCGTGTTTGTATAAGGATTGAAAGGACGTGGGCTGATATTTAGGGAAAGTAAAGGAGATGGTGGTGTGTGTGGTAGGTGGAGGGGGGTCAGCGTGTGTGGGGTTGTGTTTTTATTGTGTGTGTTTGTTGCGTGTGTGGGTTGTTCGGTAGCTGCCCGCCCCTCCCCCAATTTGCGTGAGAGGGAGCGTGAGTGAGTGATGGAGGTTTGGGGGGTGAGGGGGTTGTCTGTCTGGCTACATTTACTGCATACATTTATACTACACCCTCAGTGCAGGGGAAAACTCTGGCCTTTGTCTACCCAAGCCCGGGGAATGGGAATGTCCGGGAATGGTTTCCAGGCATGGGGAATTAAATGGCCAGGAACATTTTTTATAGAAAGCTCCATGCAGTGATCCTGCTTTTTCCTGTTCTGCACATGAAACTGGCACGTTTTCTCTCTTTACGTGTTTTTGTGTGTTTGATTTCTCAGAGATGATGTGGATGCATGTTATTCTTCACATATAAAATAGTATCTTTTCCTTTGGAGACACATTGTCTCAGATTTCCTCCAGTGATCCCATGCTGAGTGGATGTGAATTATCGTTCAGCCCACGTCTTCAGCTTCCACTCCTTCACCTCACCAGCCTGCAGGGTCTCCCCCCACCCTACCTCCCCCCAGCAAAACAACAACAGCAGCAGCAGCATCTAAATCAGGGTTTCCCTTTTGCAACACCCTTTCCTCCTTTGCTGCTTGCGCTACCCCCCCTTCCGACTTCACTCTGCACCTTTCCCTTTCATTCCCTTTGTGTGTCTGTTTGCGCACAGGCAAGTGTATGTGTGTGTGTGTGTGTGTGTGTGTGTGTACGTGAGTGTGTACACACATCCGCATGTTTGAGAGAAAATGAGTGTGACAGGGTTTGAAAGGGAACACGTGTGCCCCGGGACATATCGGACCCCTCCTCTTCCCTCCCGTTCTGAATCCTTAGCTCCTCCTCCTCCTCTTCGTCTCCCTCCTCTCTGCTTCACCCCTGCTCGTTCTACATAGTGCCACAAATACGCCTATCACTGCCCACATGCTGGTGCCCTGCCCTGCACTTCCTTTGGGGCCTCTTACCTATTCCCAGCCAAAAATGGACTTCCTCTGTCCTCACTCATCTATTGCCTAATTTGTTGTAAACCCCCATCATTCCCTGACACTATTAGCTGTGTTTAAAAGTTTCCTTTGACACTAATATATATGTTCCAGTGGGCAGAAGCTTTAATAGATAGGTGTGTCTGTCAGGCTGATTGTTGAAAGAGGCTTGTATTTCCAACTGAATTAACAGTGCAAAAACACAAGTACAAAAACAACCCTGACTGAGTATAATTACCACTCAATACAATACACTACTGCTAGTACTACTCTGTTACTACAATTTTAGAATGAATTTGAATTTGAATCAAAAGTTATCTTTTAAATCTTGAAAAAAGATATTGAAGGACACAGAAGCACTACTGTTATAAACTATAGCATTTCTTTCAAATGCTGAGCGTTACAAAGACAGAGCAATATTTCAACTCGGCTTATCTTCGGTCTCTTTTAATTGAAGAATTATCTGGTTTATAATTGAAGAATTATCTGGTTTATAAATGATCAAAAAACTTTGAAAATTTCCCTTTCTAATTTCTCAGAACTCAAAGTGACAAATCGTTTGTTCAATCTGACCAAAAGCCTTAAAAAACAAAAAATGGTTTGGTTGCTGTCATGTACGATAGAGAAAAGATTAAAGCAGAGAAGCTGGAAGCAGTAAAGGGTCGGCAACTAAGATGTGTCACGTTAAACATTTCTGAACTTGGTGAATCGGGAAAGAAAACAGCGTAGACGTGAGTGCAGAGTAATGAACACGAATGTGGAGAGAAGTACGGCAGTGATTTATTAAGCCTCTTTCAGAGATTAATTATTCTATTTAGCAGGGAGGAAGAGAGAGTGCTGCGAGCAATACATAACTGACAGAAATAGGTGGTAGATAACATTAAGATTGATGGAGAGGAGTGACATCCAGACTGAAAGGCCGATTTACAGAGCTACCTCTCCCCTTTGGCTAAGGATTAAGTGTAAGTTTCAATATTTATAATGCCCATAAGCTCTGTCTCGATGAGCTTTTTACCTGGAAACATCGACCAGTGAACGTTTATCATGAGCTGATGAAATGGTGCTCTGCCCATCACCGTTTCTGCACTTGGCAGCGATAAGATTGACCGTCACGCACACAAAGCTCCTCTGTGCTAGTATGGGAGCAACTGAGATAGTCACAGTCGTGTACGCAGACACAAACACACACACACACACATACACACACACACTCACACTGCAACTGCAGATTCCATCAGTATCCAGGAAGCTGTTGACCAAGAGGAATGCGTTCCCCGACATGCAAAACTCAACTTACATAAGCCCCATCACCAGGATCAGCCATAGAAGTCGACTAATGGGTGCAAATAGGAGCACAGTACAATCTCTGATGGTTGAACCGGGTTTGGAGGGTGGGGGAGGATCTCTCAGGACACGCAGACCGATAGACAGATGGTCTTGGGGGAAAACACACACATGTCCACACTCTTAACTCTCACTTAACCAAACACATGAACACACCTCTCAAACAAATGCACAGCAGGCACACTTATGCTTATGTAAGAGTTTATGAAGCCTGCCCAGGGACGTTATACAGACGCTTTGTTGTTTGAAATGGGACAAAAACGTACAGGCAATCTGGGATGACACAGGGAGGAAGAAGAGCAGGGAAGACAGTTGAGGAGAAATGCCTGTAGGTCCACACTCACGAACACAATTTATTTCAGGCAACATATAGTGAAAGCAGAGCCAACGCTTTACCTCTGGGAATGTGAGTTATGTGACAGGAAGTCTCTTCTGATGATTCGGATTTGTCTGGATCACTGTGTCATACTCTAAAAACGCGAGTCACAGAAAACACCAGCTGCATTCCTCATCTCTGTGGGTCTCCTGACAAAAACCTCAGCCTGCAAACCGCCACATGTGTTTAAGCCCAGTCCTCACACTGCACACACATTGTGGTACTAAAGATGCACACAGAGCCACTGTAAAGGTTTGACTTCTTGGCTTCTTGACTTCTTTGACTGCCTCCTCACCGGTGTACATCACTAATGCTAATTTCTCTGCTAAACCTCTCAAAAATTGTATCTGGGTGAGGGAAAGACACCTGTGCCATAAAGTAATAGTACATTTTAGGAAACAGGCTTGTTCACCTTCTTGCCTGTAACAAGAGAAGATAGATACTGCAATCATCAAGGTGATGAGACACAATGTTGAGCATTAAACACTTAATTTCCTGCATTCTGGTAAAAATTTCTGCACTAATTTATGATGGAAATGTCTTCATTTATATAATGGGAAACAGAAACTTCAGGTGGCAGGTTATAATTTAGTCTTCCTTCCTTTTTTTCCCACTGGTTACAGGAAGAAAATGACAAACTGGGTCATTTTATCATCAATATCACCATTAACATATCTTGTTTCAGAACATTTTTAACAAATGCTGCTCAAAAAGTGATGGGGACAAAACCAGCCTCAGTGTCCCCAGTGTAAATGACACCTATGTGCGATCATACATTATCTGTATGGCAAGTATTAAGCTGGAGCCAAGAGATGGTTAGCTTTGCTTAGCATAAAGACTGCAATCAGGGGGAAACTGCTAGCATGTCTCTTTTCAAAGGTAAAAAGTCTGCCTAACAGCACCTATAAATCTTTAAAAATTAATTAACCTGTTATATCTTTTTTTTATCCGTACAAAAATCAATCTGTGGTTTTATGGGGCAGTCAGGTGCTGGACAGCAGAAAAAAATACAGCCACATGTGATGAGCATATATTAGTCACAGCCACACTTAAATAAGGTTTAGAATTATTTATTTCAAAGAATATATTTTTTTGTTTTTGTTTCCGTATACAATTAGTTTGTTGCCTTTCCTCTTGGTTCATTTCTGTCAGCTGCTGTCCAATAATATTTATGGTACAGCACAGAATACCAGCTAATCTCCCATTCATTTCTGATCTTTGTCCAGATGCGGGAGTAGCCAGCATTGAGGTGTAATTCACCTTTTAGTGTGAAGAAGATGCTATAACGCAGATGTGATATATGAACCTTCATCTGTACTTAGTTACCTTCTTCATAGCTGTCTCCTCTCCTGAACTCTCCCCCGTTTCTCCTTCATCAGTACATGCAACACCCCCTCTCATCCTCTCCCTCCACACTGCATACTGCACATCTTTGTGATATTCAGTGTGACCAGAGTGCTGGTCTTTGTCCAGCTGGGCATTCTTTACATATCTGTGTAGAGAATCCACAAAGCGCCCATCTCTGCTCAGCCAGTCAGAGAGACAGGATGACAGGCAGGCAGACAGGCATGTAGGAAATCCTGTTGATTTGAGAAAGAGATCCTAGTGACATTCTTTAAGAAAAACTGGCACTGATTATATTGCCTAAAAATGAAGATGATGTTAGATAGGAGATATGAACAACAGATTCCCTTTTACAGCTGTTTCATTTATTAAATTTAACTCAACAGTAAACTGTGCTACAGGATTGTTGACTAGTTCCACGTATGTCCTTACTGGCTAAAGATCAGCCATTTGAACTATACTTTCTCTATCTTACTCTCTAAATTTAAGCTATGTAATGAAATAAAGAATATCCTGCTCAAGGTGCATATTTTATCTTTCGCAAAAGTGAGTCCATCTTGATTTTTTCTATCTGTCTCTAATGATCTTAGCTGCAGACATTGTGCTTCTAGACAGAGAATGTGGAGATTATCGATGGCTCACATCCTGATTGATACTCTAAGACTGATAGTGTGTGTGTGTGTGTGTGTGCGTGTGTGCTTCTGTGTGTAGCCCATCTGTTGTGTGGAGTTCAATCCAACACTTTCGCTTATTTATCAATTGGACAGGATGAAACAATTTCTTCTACTCTCATGGTTCATCCTGTTTCCCTTATTGTGCTCAGCCTGTGTAGATGTTCAGCTGTCTTCATGTTTTATCTGATGTAGCCTATGCAGTAAAGCCAGACTTTACACAACAAACTGGGCAAAATTGTGAAGAGGAGGCTAGCCAGGACTGAACAGATACTTGATATGCAGACCGTACCAAATCATCAGCCGCCCAACACATGTTATTGCTATTAACCGTCCAAAAAATGTTAGCATTTAGCTGATAGGACTTCAACAGCAGGGATAACTCGGTGCACAGAAAACAGAAATCAAAGCAGCGTGCTGCAAATAGCTTGGATCAATGGCAGAAATAGGACTATAATGTTACTTGTTGGTAACTTGAGTTCCACAAGGAGATTATTTTCGATTTACTTCAGTTTTTAAATGAGTGGGGCATTTGTTGTAGAACTGAACAATAATGAGCCTAATGCTTTACATTCAATAAATCTCAACTGATGTCTGTCTTTGTTTCTTCTTCTTTGTCTATCTGACTGTTTACCTGCCAATTTCTCTGACTGTCTGTCTGTTTTCAGGCTCGGGGACCAATTCTATAGGGAGGCTATCGAACACTGTCGCAGCTACAATGCCCGCCTCTGTGCCGAACGCAGTGTGCGCATGCCCTTCCTGGACTCGCAAACTGGCGTGGCACAGAACAACTGCTACATCTGGATGGAAAAGTGCCACCGCCAGCCAGGTGGGAGGCACCATTTGATCCACTGAACAAATTCATGCTACTGATATGGCTTTTGTGTTCTAAGTACTGTAGATCTGTGTTTGGTCCATATTATAATAGCCATTCCCACGTTTCTTTAAGGAATAGTTTGACATTCTATGCCAATTACTTTCTTGCTGAGAGTTAGACAAGAAGATTGATACCACTCCCATATCTGTACACTAAATATGTAGCTACAGCCAACAGATGGTTAGCTTAGCGCTGTCCAAAGATCAAACAGCAGTTTGTTTAATCCGTACAAAAACTGAACGTACTGTTATAAGGTGGAGTTTTACAAAGGGGTCATGTGACATAATATCTACAGTAATTTCCCAGAGTCTTGGAGACCATGATTGTCATGCAAACAATTTAGACTCCATGAGGTCACTGTGAAATCTAACATGTTAATTACCCTAGATTTAGAGATGCCAGTGGGTAGATTTTGTTACCTTGGGACAGAGCTGGGTTAGCTAGTTTTCAGCTGCTTCCAGTCCTTACACTGAGAGCTGGATATAGTCTTTAAATCAAGCTATCAGCAGGAAACCAAATAAGCGCAAATGCATAAATATGGATTGATTAAAAAAGGATAAATCTATAAATCTCCTCCCTCAATAAAAAAGCAAGCCAGCCCCTCTTTTGTATATTTTAGTTACCACTTGCTGACTTATCCTGAGACAAGCAGTCAGAATGCTTTATGCACATCTGGGTCGCCTGTACAGCCAAAGGGAACAATCTGCTCTTTACTGAAAGCTGGCCACAAATAGCCTGCACTCCATCTTGTATGCAAAGCCCTTCAAGCCACACCCTATACTTTGTGGCAGACGTTACTCACATTATATGCATTTATTCTGGATTTGTCCCTCCCCTCCTCCTTCTCTTGATTTTTTTTGTCTCTGCTCATGTTGACGGAATATAACGCTTCTTTCCATCCATCCCAGCCTTCTGCTAAGCTAATGGCAGAATATGATTAGACACGAGGGCAGAGACCAAAATATTCAAGTGTTCTTGGCTTAAATAATGACAAAGAAAAGTAAATCAAATTGTTAATTGTAGTAAAGCTGAATATAACCGTTCTTAACATCAAGTAACATTCTACACTGATATGTCTGATAAAGCATCCAAAACATGGTTGACAAAATTTCAGGCTTTTGTGACAAACATTTTCTGGAATCTGACCATAATTGCAGGATTTTTTTCTTCTGAATACATGGACCATTACCCCGAGCACTGAAAGCAGGACATATTAAGTATCAGGAAACCAAGACCAGTCCACTGTGTGTTTGTGTGTGTGTGTGTGTGCGTGTGTGTTGAGGGCTCAATGCACATTTTGTTAAAATTTTAAGCTTGCCAATGGTTGTTAAAATTCCTTCCTGTGTGCCTGTGTCTCTGCATGTGTGTACATCTGTAAATATGAATATGTTTGTGTGTGTGTCCAGGCCAGGCGACAGGACAGATGTATACCTACCCTGCTCGTTGCTGGAGAAAGAAGAAGCGACTCCACCCACCCCTGGATCCCCAGCTCCGCCTGTGTGAGCTTCGACTAGGTAAGGAAAACACACACACACAGCGCATTGACTTGAATGGTGCGACCGCAGCAGTATTGACCCACAGTCATACAGTGAAAGCCACTTTAACTGGTACTCATTTCTGTGATCACACTATGTTCAAATAAAAGCACACATACATTGTGTTTGTGCCCTCTGTGCACAGAGCTTCAGGCGTGCTGAGTGGCGTTAATGTTCACTATCTGACCATCTGGCTCTGGTTAGCCCGTCTCTCTCGCCAGGTCTCCAGGTTCATTCTCTTCCCCGAATCAATACCTCCTCTCTCTGTTCTCTGGCAGTAGACACACACGCACATACACACACACACGCATGCATAAATGCACAAACACCCCCGCACATGACTCTCGCTCTCTGTTGCAGCACAGAAGCACCCTAACTGGGCCTCTATAATCATTTGTCCATGAGGCATTAATGCAAGTGAGTCTTATGAGAGAAGTGTGTGCTTTTGTGTGTGTGTGTGTGTGTGTGTGTGCATCCATGCATGCATGTGTGTGTTTTATAGGGGATTTTAGCAAAGGAATGCCCCAGGAACTTGATAAGGGGGAGAAATAAAGGCAAGTCTTTGTTTCAGCTTTGCCACACCATTGTTTCCCTCTCGCTGTCGTCCAGACGCAACATAATACTCCAGAGTCTTCTACCAAGAGCGATTCAGCTTTAAGCAGAGGACAGAGTCATTTTCAGGGGGGAAAAAAGAGAAGAAACTCCCCAGAGCAGCAACCAACCAACCAACCAACCAGAGCAAACTAGCGAGACATGTTTGTTACCAGGAGCAGGAAAGGCTTTGTAGCCGAGGGTGAAAGAGTACAAGTCTCCACTTTTTGTTTTTTAGAGATCCAGTTCTGTATTTTGGCCCAGATATCTATCATAACACGACAGAGGAATGCAAGTGCTCCCCTTCAAGGCATTTGGAAATGCTCTATGTTTATTTAATGCTTCCTGAGGTTTGTCTGTGTGTGTGAAGATAGACAGAGGCTCTGTCACAAGGTTACTTCGAAATCCTTTGATACCAGAATGGAATTCCTTGTTTTGATCTTCTGTTTTTTTTCTTCATTTTTAAGATGTACAAAAAGCAGTGAGCATGCAATTTAAGTTCACCTCTTTTTTCTCATGTTGAGTAGACCGTCACTTGAGTAGACGGTTTGTTACACTTCTTTGTTGTGTACTGTCAAGGATGCAATAGCATTGGCCAATTTAAATTAGAGGGATACTTCAGTGATTCAGTTTTGCACTTCCAAAAAGTTCTATCCTGATTTTTAGTTCTTAGTATGGGTCAACCTCTAAAAAATCTTGATCCTACATTTTCTTCTGAAGGCCCCCTCAGAGCTACAGAAGATAGGAGGTATTCCTCCTGACAAGTGAAATTCATGGAGTGAAGTTTAGCAGTAGCGTCCTCTTTCTCTTCTTTATGACTGTCCAGGAGAGTCAAGGAAGGAGTGAGGAGGTTATAGAAGGGTAGGAAGATGGGTGAAGGCAAATAAAATGGGGGAGAGAAAATCCAATGAAGGAGGGATTTAGCATAGAAGAGGAGGGAGGAGATCAGCAGAGAACAGAGGTATAGGAGGAGCGTTGTGGGGCAGGTTTAGAAACTGTGATGAGGGTTACAGAGTGAGGACGGAGGAAATTGTCAGATGCCAGTTCAAAGTCAGCCTGCACAAAGAAATGCGAGAAGTGGGAGGGAAACAGGAGCAACAGACAAACAGCAGCTCAGTATTCAATAAGAACATCTTAAAGCCTCTGTAGACCTGCTCGCTCCCTGCCTCTCTTATCACATCCCTACTTTCATTCTGTTTTCATCCTGACATCAGAGTTCAAAGACGAGGACAGAGAGTCTACACTGCAGCAAGTTCAGATCCACGGAAATGAAAAGAGGGAGAAGAAGAAAGATAAAGTCAAAGTGATAAAGAGAGAGTGAGATACAGGAGATATAATTTAGGCCTATGAGCAGTGTTTTTTTTAGTTTCAGTTCATTATTTCCTTTTCTCTTACTGTGCTCCTGGTGCACATTAGTTTTTTATTGATGTGGAATCTCGCAGCTCGCCATACAACTGTTAATAAAACTGCCTTTATGTCCAATGCAGAGGGAACACTTACACAACGTCCACATTGATACTGATGCTTTTGCCTTCCGTCAGTGCTAAACTAGCATGTTGTTCATTCAAAACTGGGCTTTTTAAAAATGCTTTCTAAATATGATAACTTTGAAAATTCTGATCATGTGATCAGACATAAAACTGGTTACTAAAGTGGCCAGCAGAGAGCCAGTAGAGGAAATGTAACTTATTTAACTTTTGTGTTTAAACTTTTAGAAAAAAATATGCACACACACACACACACACACACGCCTGCCATCTCAAATGCTCTTTTTTTGTCTCTTATTGTACCTCCACAGAAGCCGAGCTGGCCCCAAAGCGTGAGGTTGCCCCGGGGGAGGCCACAGCCTTGGAGGCCCTCCTTAGGGCGGACAACCTGCTGGAGAAAAAAAACAACTTATGTAAGGAAGAGGAGACGATGCTGGAAATACAGGTATTTTTTTATGTTTGTATTATGTACAGCATGTTAAATTCTCTTAAAGTCTGTCTGTTGTTCCTTTTTGGTTGATGTGAGCAAAATTAGGGATTGCAGACAAGAGCTTGCAGGTTAGAGGTGTTAAATGATCAAAATATGAACTCAAATCCTCTTGTTTTACTCTTCTCCCTCCCCTCTAACCCTCACTGTTTCTGTAATTGTGTGCTCTGTAGAGAGTTCTGGAGGCGGATGAAAATGGGGACGGTTTCCATGATGACGAAGACTTTGAACTGGATATTCCAAAGAGAAAGAACAGAAACAGAGGCAAAGTGAGTGTGTGCAATCAGTACAAAATCTAGTGTGACACTTATTTCTACAGCATGCTTCTCTTAAACTTGAGCCACAACTTAAGGTCTTTGCTTCACAACAAACCTTGTTTTTGAAATGTATTATTTAATTGCTTGTTAAAATAAATATAAAAATGTATGGGTTTACAGTGTGCTGTTTAGAATTAAACCTTAAATATCCCAAATTTGAGTTGAAATATTCACCGGTCAGAAGTTTAAATGTCAGACGCCTGTTGTGTTTCCTTTCAGAACAGAGGATCCAGTCGCAGAAGGACAGAGCCCATTAACACGGATGACCAGGACAAACCTTACGTCTGTGACAGTAAGGGAAAAGAAAACATTCTTTGTGTGCCATCATGAGATCAGTGTCATTGTTTTTTGCTTTACATGTTGGTTTACATAAATATGCAATCACAGTGTTTCCTAAAGCTCAAGGGAGTGGAGCTTTTGTCTTTAGATCTGGCTAGTTAATTCCTGTTGTTAGGAAACCTTGCTCTACGTGCCTGCGCCAAATTCTCAGGCTGCACCATATGTTTAATAAACAGAGACAAATCTAGCAGAAAAGACATTTTCTCTAATCTTTGAAGTCTCCTTCTGTTCTAAGAGCAGTCCGCTGCAGCATGAAGAAAGATTTTGCTGTGAATCCAGACCCGACTAGCATGCCACTTACGTACTTGGGCAGAACCCTCCAGGAATGGATTGCCATGGGGTTGTGGACAGAGATAGCCCCGCTCAAACAAACGAATCTCATCCTCATTTCGTGTCTTGTTTTGTCTTTCCTTTATTATTTGCTTTTGTGTCTTCTCTGTTCCAGATAGATACAAACAAAAGCATAACTCAAAAAAGGCTGAAGAAGGTATCTGAACCTGTCGCCATCTTATCTTTCTAGGGCCTTTTTGCTGATGGGCATCTGGCGTGGGAGTGGCTGATTGAATGCTAATGCTTTAATTGCTTTATGCTAGTCCAGACGTCCGCTCCTGAATTCAGTGCAAGCATTGCATGACACTAACGCTACGCCTTGTGCCTTAATGCTTGCTTGTTGCAAGGCATGCACCTTGATGATGCTTAAGAAGCAGCTCAACTAATGTCGCACTGAGGGATGCATGTTTCTGAAGGCCACGCAAGCTGTGATGTGATCCACAGATGTAGCCATTGCAGAAGTGTTTACACTGGGTCAAATTCTTAGAAACTTGTCATATTGATCAGTTTTTAACCCTGGGATTGGATTGTTGAGGAATTCACAGACAGACAGTGAAGCTTTGCTGCTTTGTGGCAAATTTGGTTACAGTAAGGTTTAGACAGAAATGTCTGCAGAATATACAGTATAATAAGACACTTCTATGATGGCTACTGCTCTAATGTGCTCATTAAGCTTTCAATACCCCCAAGAACTACTGCAATAGTAGACTATAGATCCTAAGTTTCATACACAAAATGCTTCCTTACCAATCCTGATTTTATATATTAAAAATCCATGCCTTCACAGTCCAGCAACAGCAGGGTAAAAATGTGCCTATCAAACTCAAAACTTGTGTTTGTTTGCTTTTAATAATCTTATTTTTAAAACAATAGATAGATACTGGATGGTTGACACACCTCTTGAGTCCTGTCTGAATGAATCCACATGCCTTTGGTGTGAGAGACCTGTGTTCGAATCCACTGTAAGACACCAATGTGTCCCTGGGCAAGACACTTAACCCCTAGAATGTGTAAATGTAATGTAATGTAATCTATTAACAACATTTACACTTACATTTTACATTTTTTCATTTAGCTTACGCTTTTATCCAAAGCGACTTACAGTTGCTATACATGTCAGAGGTCACACGCCTCTGGAGTAACGAGGGGTTAAGTGTCTTGCTCAGGGACACAATGGTGAATGGGTCACAGTGGGGGATTGAACCTGGGTCTCTCACACTAAGGGCAGGCATCTTATCCATTGCGCCTTCACCACCCCAACTAGACTTTCTTGTAAAATTATCACCAATAAATCTATGGTTTTTCATATAAAATAATTGCCTGATTTTAGGTTAGCTATCTAACTTTTTTGCCTTCATTTAGCTATATTTTAATGTATTTAACTTACAAAATGTAACATTAAAAAAGTAATAAGCCTTTTTTCGCACTGTGTCAGAAGCGATAATAAATCCTTTCAATAACACTGTCTAAACTAATAGTGACATCACATATGTACGTGTGAGGTTGTTATGGTAAAAAAAAAGTGAACATATTTATATATGTCCTGACTTTTGCCATAGATTTAAGTCTAAAGCAACGAAGCACACACTTTTTTCGTGAAACAAATTGTCCATATGGCAGCATGGGGAGATGTATTGGAAGAGTCTGTTTTCTGCAGCACATATGATTTTGATTTAGCGGAGTGATAAACCATCAAACATATAAATACTGACAGTGAGTTGAAGTCCCTTCAAATTGTCTCAGACACTTTCCATAAAAATCTGTTATATTCCAATTTTAGAAATGTGTAACAGTTCACGTTGAGCCAGATTGTGCAGTATGTCGCACAAGGTTTTACGTGTGTAATGGACCTTTGATGTTTTATCTGTAGTCTGTGGAAAGCGCTACAAGAACCGGCCTGGCCTGAGCTACCATTACGCCCACACTCACTTGGCAGAGGAGGAGGGCGAGGAGGAGAAGGAAACAGAGATGAGCCCGTCTCCTCCACGTAGCTTGGACAACCACAAACGTAAGATGCTGGCTAGAATTTAATTACATAGAAGCAACACAAGGTTTCAGTAACTGCTAGCTCAGAAATGTCCTAATGCTTTTCCGGACAGAAACTCCCCAGTGCACACTGTCACACACTCATAAGCATGAAATGTTCCAAGTCACGGTTTGTGATAACCCAGATGGTCTTAAGCCTTCAGAAAATGAGTGGCAGCTCACGTGTCCTTCTACTTACATGTGTCTGTTCCTACTAACAGCTCAGAAGGGCCCAGACGGCACCATCATCCCCAACGACTACTGTGACTTCTGCCTGGGAGACCAGGACTCAAACAGGAAGACAGGCCAGGCCGAGGAGCTGGTGTCCTGCTCTGACTGTGGACGCTCCGGTGAGTCCCCAGTCTTCACAACATGGAGGGTTTCCATTAAGGCTTTAGGTTCTTTGCTGACGTCAGCGTTAACGTAGACCACAAGTATTTGCTTTGTTTTCCTGCCAATTAAATCAGTGCACTTTAAAAAATGTCGTACAAGTGACTTAAATGGCTAAGCAAAAACTACTAATTATCCCACTCTAATCAAGCGTTTGACATTTTGGGAAAGGTGCTTTTCTTCCAAGAATAAAATGAGAAGATCGATAACACTCATGTAGGATAAATATGAAGCTACAGACAGCAGGGAGTTAGCAGAGCCAAGGGGAAAAAGTTAGCCAGGGGTAAAAGCCACCTAAAAACACTTACATGTTGCCTGGATAGAAAAACAAAAAGTTGCTCTAGACTATGTCTTGGCCAGGCGCAGTGTATTCCTGGAGTCTTGTTGTCACTATGAGATTTTTGTACAGCTTAAATAAACAAGATGTAACATTTTACATATTAGTGAGCTTCAGAGGTGCTGGTAGGCATTGTTGGTTACAGAGCCAGTCTAGCTGTTTCACCTTGTTCCTACTGTGTAAGCTAAGCTAAGCTAAGCAAATTATCCCCTGGCTGTAGCTTCATATTTAACCCACAGACATGAGAGTGGTATCAATCTTCTCATCTAAATCTCAGCAGGATAATCAATAGGCGTAAAATGTCAAACTGTTTCTTTGGGAAATTATTAAGATTTTCAGAAATTAGTTGCTTGCTAGTTTCACACTTTAATTTGTGTCTACTACACATCTCATTTTTATTTCCCTTTACTTTCTTTTTATCCACAATCTTGTTCATGTCTAGTCCTTGCTTTCTTGCGATGTTTATTTTTGTTACATGGACTAAAAAGGTTGCCACAAATGTGATGAAGTCTTTTATGCATCAAATATTTATTTAGATTAATAATAATTTTTGGAAGGTAATGTTCACACAGATCCGTTTAGTTTGTGAAAAATCACTAAAATACAAGGAACAGCCTCAATTGTTGTTCCAGGTCATCTTTCTTCAAACCAACCTGTGTCTTTACTTGATAAAGAACTGGTTATGGCGTGCAGTGAATTGAGCTTTCATGTTGGTACAGTGTCTTTTCAGTGGGTTGTCAATGAGCCTTGTAGACCATAAGAAGTGAGAACCAATTGGCTCTGCTGCTTGCTTCCATCATGCATGCTTCACCATGCCAGCCTCGTCCATCACATCAAGGACTTCTGCCTATAGACGACATGCATTCACTCTTTTGTTGCTCAGTTTTCATGCATTATCTTATGGCACATTTGGCTGCATTTTTGTCCCCTCCCCCCCTCCCTTTTTTCCCCCATACTAGCCAAAGGCGCCTTTGCTGGATATCACTGGCAAAACCTTTCTCGAATCAGCTCAAACCGTTTTATGCAATAAGAGACCAGAGTTTTCATTTCAGCAAGTCAGGTGTTTTCTTGCTACCCTAGACTTTGTTAGAACAGTTGCAAGAGTGTGTGGCCTTGTCTGTGCTCTGACGCTGATGTTTTCATGGTAGCTGGAAGAGGAGGAGGGAAGAAGGATGGGAGGAAGCTGAGTGCTCTAGAAGAATTGTTTGGCAACGCGGCGTCAGACAGCGAGGCCTCCACATTTCATGGCTTTGAAGACGCCGAGCTGGAAGACATTTTGTTTTCAGACGATGATGATGCTGTGACTGACAGCTGATAACGGGACTTCAAGCCGGACCTCATGGCAGTAATGACGTTTTTGATGAAACGTTTTCATTAAGGGAACACTGAAAGCCTTTGAAGGCGCAGAATGTTATACAGAGGCTCCCCTTGAAGGCACTTCTACCAGAAAAATCTGCAGATTTATGTTGAACTTTTCTGAGAGTATGAAGGACATGAATTCTTTCCAAAGACATTTAACCCCATCTTTTTCTGGGAAAATTTTGTCCTTTTGGATACAAAGGCTTTTTTTAAAACCACTCTTTTTTTACTGTCCAACACACTAAGACATTTTCCATTTTCCATAAAGAGACAATAATGTCCTTACATACGACTTTGCTTGTGTGAGAAATAATCAAGATCATAGACTAAACTTTGTGGCTACATCTTAATTAGTTCTGGACTAAAAAGGTTAATAGCAGACACGATGGACCAGAGAAAAAGGAATTAATTACATGAATGGCTGCAAATGTGGCAGGGGGAGGGATGAACGTGGACTCTTGAGTCACTCCTTTGGCTAAAGAGGACAGGTAGCGGAGAGGTAAGAGCCAATCGGCACTCCATTGCTCCTCTCTGTCTTTAAGGACTAGATCTTTTGTTTCATCAGTAGCTGTACTGATGAGTAATACATTTTCTTCTAAGTGGTATCCATTTAAGTTGATTTAAACTGCCACAGTTAATTTCTCCCCGACTATTCCTCCGCTTAATTTTGAAAGGCATGCAGCAGCTTTAACATTTCTGTCTGAAAAGTTATTTAGTTCACGTTTCTCTTTGTTCACCCATTGCAGGCTGTTAGGGAATGTTTTCAGTGTTTCTGGCTGCTTTCCCAGTCCAGATATAAATCACTTCATCCTTGATTATGGCTCATTCATGGCTCATTGACACCCCGTTGATACCAGGGTGATGCAGATAACTGTGTGTGAGACGAGATGCAGACAGCACTGTGAAATTGTGGGGAGGCTATAAAAGACAGTTATTAAGACAAGGAACAAGATGACAATTTTATATATACCACATACCATTTTTTTGTGTTGTCATAGCTGTAGGATCATGGGAAGATGATAAAAATGTCTTTTCCTGTGCACACATCACTGCTTGTGTTTTGTTTTCCAGATATATAATCACTTGTCTTTTGTGGCTAGATTGCTTTTGATGCTACTTTTCCATCCAGCTCTATGGGCTGTCAACAATATGGGATGCAATTACAGTTGTCTGAATGACAGACAAACTAAACACCTACCGGTGGCTCTTACGAAGACACAGCACTCTTACTTCGAAGGGAGACATAATGTTGTCTAAATGGATGCATCTCAACCAGGGAAAAATATTTTCTTTAAAACAATTTAAACCTATTGTTACACCATTTTACAGCATCAAAAATGACATCAAGTTTCAATGTTGCAGTGTAGCTGAACTACAAAATCTGAGCAGTGTAAATACTGTTAATAATCTATCATTAACATAGAAAAACACACCATTGCTTCACATCAAAGCCTGAAGCAGGCACTGGGGCAATCAGATACAGCTGCAGATAATGTAAGTCATCTTTTTACGGATTACGTAAATACATGTGTCAGTCTTTGTCTGCATCTGCTGTCAGCGCCAACTCAGAGCTTCTGCCACGTGTCTCTAAACTGTTACATAAGAAAACACTACTGACTTTGCTTTGGAAACTCTTCTTGCAATGCACTCTGTCACCTCTTCTTCACTTTTCTCGTCCCCCCTCATCGTCCCTCTGCAGGTCACCCCACATGTCTGCAGTTCACTGACAACATGATGCAGGCAGTGAGGACGTACCAGTGGCAGTGCATAGAGTGCAAGTCTTGCAGCGTCTGTGGCACCTCAGAGAACGATGTATGTATACTGTAGGAGAAGGAAGTTCCTCCGTGGCTCCAAAAATGTCAGTGTTCGAATGCTATTACTAGATTTCCCTTTGAATTTGCTTTGGGGTGCACCAAATTTGATTTGATTTCCTTTTAATGTTATGACCTTTCCACAGTCAGCATTCAGACTGTCATATGCAATACATTAAACTGAATTTAACTTACTATACTTGCCAACGCAGATATTTTACATGATAAATCACCCCTGCTGTGATGTGATATTTTAAATCAGTGGCTAGCTCAGTAATATGTTCTCTAAGAGTGAAAAATAAATGTGTTGCTCTTTTGGAGAAAATATGTAAATTATCGGAAATTCATGAGCTAGTCATACAAAAAAAGTAATTTCCTTACTTTTTTTACAGCATTTATATAATTTTACCAGGCAGGATTCGTATTTATATTTTTGCCCCTTACATATTTTATAGATATTACATATTTAAGATGTTGACTTTGTGCTGCCAATGTAGGACCAGCTGCTGTTCTGTGATGACTGTGACAGAGGATACCACATGTACTGCCTGAAGCCTCCAATGACCCAGCCTCCCGAAGGTAACAGCCACTCTCATAGGTTTTTTCCATTATCAGCAGGTATGATACTATATATGTCATGTGCTGAATATTTGAAGCTACAAGCAAAGGCTATATATGGAAAGGAAGACAAAGATTTCAGCCTCACTTTCTCCGTCTCTCTTTCCACAGGGAGCTGGAGCTGTCACTTGTGTCTGGACCTGTTAAAAGATAAGGCCTCAGCCTACGAAGAAGCATAACTCCCTGGACATTCTTCCAAACACACACACACATATATATGTATATATATATATATGTACCTTAACATTAACTGTTTGACATGCCCACACATTAGCAAAAAACTTTCTCTCACATAGAATCAAACACACTCTTTCACATACACTTTCATGTGCATTAGCAGGCTCAGGGCAGCTTCCTGTATGAGGCGCAGAGATACTCAACCTCTCATGTAGCCAAGTCAGCTCGACTATAAGACAGCTAACAGCAGGCCTGCCATTCAGTCATTTCTCTACCTCACCACGCAGCAGACGGCAAGAAGCCAAAGCATGATAATGGCCAATACTGTGTAGTACATGTGTATGTGAAATACATGCTCATTTAAAACCAAACATCTAAAATCCCAGGGTGTTTTCCCCCGATTTTAAATCTTTTTAAGTATGATTTGGAAGACATTTGTCCCAGAAATTTTGCTGAAGCTCTTTCCATTGCTTCCCTTGCTGCTGAAGCTCTACAGCTGGGGGGGACCTGAGTGGGTGTGAGTAATGTTTGTTTAAAATGTCTCCTTCCAGATCTACTCCTCTCCTGTGTTTACACTTTACAGTGACATTCCTATTTTATATCTGGACAGACTCAATGTTAGTTATGCCATTTTCACGGGTTTTGTTAAGCTCAGTGAAATGTATATCCAGTGTTAAGAGGAAATGGGGCAATAAAACAGCCTCCGCTATCATTCCTTTTAGAGCGCGGGGACATTTTTAATCCACATCTGTTTTTTGTATCCTTTCAGATATAGGATACCATGGTGCTCAATCTGACACTTTACAAAAGTTCTAACAGATGTCTTTACATAGAATGAAACGCTTATTTATTTATAGTAGATAATGGTCCAATGTTATTGTGAAGGAGATCATTGTTACTGTAAATCAGTGGTTCCCAAACTTCTCCTGTCATGACCCTTTTTGGAAGCCGAAAAAATTACTTGCCCCCTCTTCCTCCAAGTTTTTATTGACTAGTAACACTACTGGGGAAACTAGTAATAAAAGGAGCTGAAATATATTAAAACTAACACAAACTGCATATTCTTGAATTTGCTCATTATGTTGTGGCGTTTAACTAAAAAACATAAATTCAACCTTACACACAAAAGACACAAGGTTAACTTATATAAACAGTGAACTCACCCTCAAGATTCTTAATATTTTGGATTTGCCTGACAGGTTATTTATTTCCTATCTGTTTACCTTGCTGGCACTTTACATGTTTTTTTTAATTTCCAAGTAAATCTACCTGAATCTTGGTAGCCTTGCTAGTAACTTGTTTCTTTGATGTTCCTACATGAATTCTGATTCATAGACCTTTTTCACAGCAGCTGAATGTGTGATGTCATTCAGCTGCTACTCCTGAAGTAGGGGTACGTATTTTTTCTCTGAGTTCATGAGTAGAAAATCTGACTTCAAGAGGTGTTCCATAGTACTTTTTGTAGTTGGAGGTCAGAAATTTCCCAGTTCCAAGTTTCCTGGAACGCAGCATAATAGCTCTGTTCCAGCAATGTTTGCTATGAGATTGCAACCATTTTCTTTTTGCTAAGCCCCGCCTGTGGTTAAAAAAAAACTAAATCTCCAGCTGATTTGGGATCTTACAAATGCACATGTCTACGTACATGATGGAGATAAAGTATCATGTCCCAGCTGAAGCAAAAGTGCATGTCTGGTGCAAAATGTCAGCCTCCATAAAGAGATAGTATTGATGTATTGCAGTAGCCTACTAGGCTTGGTAGCTAGTTAACCCTGGTTTTATAGTACAGATGTTACTCAACATGTAATTGGCTCCCATGCACCCTGTAATTCCACATAATAAAGTAGTTTGTAGGTAGTATGATAGTAAGATGAGCTAGTCCTTACTGTCTGACCTCTGTGTTTTTACTTTTGCAAAGGTTTTAGATTGGAGTATAGTCCTTATACAAGCCCCATGCACATAGCTTCAACATGTGGACAAAATCCAAAACTCCACAGCTCAGCCATGCCTAGTAAAATTTGCCACACTTGGACAATCACTGTTTCAGGAAGGGGTTTAGTAAGCAGTCAGTTAATACTGTTATTAGTTACACCTGTGTTGGACATCTCTAAATAATTGGCTGTGAAAAAGGTTTGTTCATCTTTTGTGGTTTCACACTACACTAAACCCAATGTGTGCCCCCTGTAATACCTATGCGTCCCTCCAGAGGACCGCACCCCACAGTTTGGGAACCACTGCTGTAAATTAGCCAGTGCAATGTGTGTATTATCAAACCTTGATTCGTGACTGTTTTAAAC
This sequence comes from Lepomis gibbosus, assembly GCA_029875015.1. Classification (NCBI taxonomy): domain Eukaryota; kingdom Metazoa; phylum Chordata; class Actinopteri; order Centrarchiformes; family Centrarchidae; genus Lepomis; species Lepomis gibbosus. The sequence continues at coordinate 25,152 of JAPMOB010231152.1, forward strand.
AGGAAGTATTGTAAATCATGTCCTTAGGAAGCAGCATTTGAGTCCTGTCTGCAAGTTGCCACAGGTTAGGTAAGAATTTAGAGTTTTTTTTAAATACAGTTATAACCAGAATACATTCTGCAAAGTCTGCTTTTATATTACCACGTGACTAATGTCAATATATTAAATTGATTTAATGTAAAATTTTATGCTAAACTCTTCAAAGCCCTTTCAAGGTAATTTATGTTTTTGTACTGAGTAAAATTTGGTAGCACTAACCTAATATGGTCTAAAAACAAGGAAGAATTAATAGAAAGAAACACCAAGAATAAGCTCAAAACCACAAAAAAATAGTACACATGCACTTCCTGAAAGGATATCACAATCTGCGTTTGTGTTTTTTATTGTGAGTTTGTATTTGATATTGCTTTTCCACAGACAATCATGAGCTAGCATATACAGTACATGATGTTAATAATATGCAGAGGGTTTTATTGTGCTCTCCCTTAGCAGGAATAATGGCCCTTTGTGTCTTCCTTAAAAATGTCTTGGATGTCATTCTTATTTGATGCCATCCACTAAAGTGATTTAAAATGTGTGTTGTATTTTGTTAAAGTAAATGTCATGTTTTGTGTTGAAATAAAGACTTTTCCATAAATCTTTATTTCTTACTTTCATACTTTACCTGCCATCTACAAATTGGTTTCCCACTTGTCTTCAGTCATTTTGGCTCAAGTGTTTCTGTTCCCTTTCAATAATCCATTACCAGGAAATCCTAATGCCATGTACAGAAATTGAAAATTGACATTGAGTGTTTATATGGCTCTGGCCAAGACAGCTGCAACTGATATGAATCCATTAGAATCTAATGGGCAGATAAGTCACCCTTTACCCAAAAAATATGGTTGCCTTTCTGTTTGTCTGGCAACATCTCTGTGTATGGTTGTTCTCTCCAGTGACAGCAAAGGAGAGCCAGAATAAGCAAAAAAAAGAGGTTACAAACATGTGACTTTCTTTTCCAGTAATAAAGTGTATGTGTAACACTGTCCAGCTAATGTAGCACAACACACATTATTTTATGTTATTGTAAGTATTATTTAAAATATCAATGTCTTACTGGAAATATTTCATGGTTTGTGCTTTGCACTTTGACAACTCATGATCAAGGTTATTACTTGCACCAAATTACCACTAGGGAGCACTATTAGACTTGAGTAGAGTCCAAGACCATCTGTCAGATGACCCGAAAAGAAGTAATTAATAAAAGTATTCAGATCTTTTACTGAAGTTAAAGTAGCAGCAATGCAGTGTAAAAAATACCCCATTACAATTAAATGTCCTGAATTCAAGATCTCCCCCAAGTAAAAATACAAAAGTCTTATCTGAAAAATTACTTAAAGTATCAAAAGTAAAAATTATGCAGAATCATTATATATTTCATATAACTGGATTTTTATTACTGAAGCATTAATGTGTAAGATTTTATGATGTAGTATTGTAGGGTGAGATATTAAAGTACTTTATTTATTGTTAGGTGGTTTAATCTATAACAAAACATTATATTTTTGAAACATATCTGCATAGGTTACTAGTAACAAGAGCTGTTAGAGAACTATAGTGAAGAAAAAAATACATTTTCTCTATGAAGTGAATCCGTGTGAAGAAAGGAGAACAGAAGGAAAAGGAGAGGTAAAAGGATGCCTCACTGTGCGTCTTCAAAGAATAGTTTGAGAACTTTTTGTGTCTTGTTTTTCTGTACCATATATTTTGATTACAGTTTAATAAAAATATCATATTATATAATAAACTGCCAAACAAATGAGTGCTCATTGACGGTTTACTGGGACACATTCACAAGAGTGTCAAGAACAAAGACATACAGAGGATCAACTGCTTTAAACTATAATCTGGAATTGCCTGTTGTCTACATCCTCCAAATAATTGAGTAACTTACTTTTACTACTGAAATGAAATGTCAGTTAGTATTAATACAAAAGTTATCCAGAATTTTTACTGTAATTTTACTGTAAAAAAAATTCAAATCAGATTTTTCACATTTGTCTGTTACATTTAGATGAGAAAGTTACGGCAATTATAGAACTACAGTTGCTATCTGTTTCTATCTATCTGTGTGTCTTTGTTTGTCTCAGCAGCTCGAAGTCATTGCAGTAATGATGGACAGGAAAGTGTTTGTAGCGAAGTTGGGATTCAGGAGGAGCTGCTCCAACATCTCTCTGCCTTTCTCTCTTGTGTTCACTGAACACATGGCACTTCTCCACATATGCACCAAAGTCCCACCTGGCAGGTGACATGATCCAGATCATCCTTAAAAGCTTACTTATCCAATAAAAAAGATACTTAGATATTTGTGAGCGTGTGGGTGTCTGCCATACCCAGGATATTGTTGATACTAGTCATCCATGAGAAGATAGACAGTGCGTGGTTCTCCTCCTGAGTCAGATCGGCAATGTTAGGCGCAGTGTCACCATCCTAGACGTACGGATATGACAGACGAAACAAAAATGAGATATATATCCAGGTTGTAAATATGTGATTTTAGAAATGAATGTGGGTGCATACCTTTAAAATTCTGCTTGGGAGAGGGGACATGAACATTGCAGATTTTTCCAAATTGGAGTGGAAATATGCTGCCGAAACATATTCCGCAGAGTTCAGCCAGCTGTTTGCAAATGACACCTCTGCAGCAGAGTAGTGGCTCTGCCTGAAGGAGAGGACACAAACATTTTGGGAAATTTGCTCATTCATTTTGTTGCAGAGAGTTAGAAAAATCATACCACAAATATCTGTCAAATGTGAAGCTACAGCCAGCAGCAGGTTAGCTTAGCTTAGCATTAAGATTAAAAAACAGATTGGCTTTTTCTGAATTCACTATGTACCAAATAGGGCACTATATTTATTTGTCCACCGTAAATGCCGTAAATTCAACAATGAAACAAAAAAATAGTCTCCATGGCATGTACACTAACCGTCCCACAATGCAAATGTTTGCATTTTAAAGTTTTAAAATTAAAATTAGTTGAGGGACTCTCGATAGATAGATAGATAGATAGATAGATAGATAGATAGATAGATAGATAGATAGATAGATAGATAGATAGATAGAT
>JAPMOB010231154.1:0-15418 GCA_029875015.1 Lepomis gibbosus
CTGCATATGAGCTTCCCATAATTGTCGATTTTACCATTAAACTGTTTTGCACTTTTCTGTTTTTGTTTGATTGTATTGAACCAATGATTGAGACATTGAACCAAACACAACTGTTTAAAATTAGTATTGTTTTTGAGTCACTGATCTTCCTTATGAGGCTAGTCCTGTATCTTTAAAATCACTTTTTAAACATCTTTTAGATCTGTGGCGTTGTACTGTATTAACCTTGTGTCACATGTTTTCCAGTTGCATAATACCAGACGTTTGCACACAAAGTGGCCAGTGATGCCGCATATTCTTTATTCTCAGTGTTGTTTAAGTGAAAATCAGAAGATAAAAGTAAGTTTTGTGATGCCCTTTTGCGCAGACAGTGTAGTGCACAGTGCTCTGCACTTAACTTGACTTTAGCTTGAAAAAATGGACACAAGTAAAATGTATTTTGTTTATAATAAACTCCTTCTATCAGGCCTTTATGTGGGCTTTGGTTGATGTTGTGATATGGTTTTGAGTTATCATAGAGTGGGATGTGTTTAGATGAGCGATACAGGACCTGAAGTGCTTCTGGGCGTCACATTCGAGAAGAGAGAACACAAGAGCGTCTTCAGCTAACGCGTGCAGTTTCCTAGCTAAAGGTCAGCTGCAAGTGGAGGGCTGAGATCGAGAAAAGGTCAAAGCCTCTTTAAAAATGCTGGTAACACAATATAGGTATCAGAAACAAGTGGAACATATCAGGTCCCTGAATTCATGATAGTACAAATAGTACCATTAGTTTTTTGAGAAAACATAATAGATTGTGAATTGAGGCGGTCCACTGACAGACTTATTGCACAATAGAATCGAGATTTTGAATGATGAGAGTTGGTTGCCCAGACCAGTGTTGGAGAATGTCACAGCACTTATGGCACAGACAGCATAGATGTTAATGTGACATTTAAACCAGACCACACAGTTGGATGTCTTAGCCTTCAGCTTAAATGGACACTGTGTCCCTTAGTCCTCCAAGAGATATTAACTAAAAGTCTGCTGTCACAAGCACAACAACATTATTTGGAGTCCGATGTAGATGCAATAACTGAATGTATTCAAACACTGCAAATATTTTGCAATGTACTTTTGCCAGTTACAAAGGGCTTATCTACAATAAAATATTTGACATTAGATTCAATTACAGTCAAACTGATATAATGAAACTATTATTGCCACTTGATACCTGCACTGAACATACTGTACAAACACCATCCGGGTCTATCAGTACTGAGTAAGGTTTTCCGTCTGTGTTTTAATCCCTTGTAATAGTGGCTTATATCAGGTCTAAGAACACCTGAGAACCATTTTTAATATGCCTCTCTTGTTAAAAGAAGCTATGTCTTTTCTGCTTGGGAAGAGAGGCATAATCTAAGGACACAGAACTTAAGGACACCTGTTATGACTTTTTTTTTCGGGAATTAGAAGTCTCTTAATAGACTGTGTGAAGGCTAGGTTTCTAAATATCATTGTTCAAACACATTCATGCTAAGGTAACTAAACACTGTCTTTTTACTCACATAGACTGGTGGCAAACTTTGGCTGAGACAGTCTGTTTCTGAGACTAAAACATAATAGTTTCTGACAGGGTGTGTGATTTCCTCAAAGCCATTTAGATATGGCCCGGGTCTCCTAAGAGCTAAAGACAGGATTCAATAAGTAATGCCTCAGCAGGCACCAGCACCTGGCGATCCCCGTCACCCTCTGGCTGACTGTAATCATTTGTGATAGCCCCCGTACGATTACTGGCCTCCCAACAGCACATGTTTCACTCAGGCTTTTAGACGGGCATCAAAATGCATTACCTCCAAAGCAGTAGATGGGGGCCGGGATGCGTGAAGTCAGGGTGGAAATAAAGACATTAACTCTGTCTGCAGACCAAGATTGCTGTGCTGTGTGACATCAGATCCTGTTACATCTGATGTATGTATGTGTGTGTGTGTGTGTGTGTGTATTATGCCTGGAGTCAAATAAGTCTTCTTTCTTCTTCCCTGTCTGTACCCTCTAACCACTTCTCATTCTCCTTGAAATTAAGTGGAAATAACATGGTAGATCTTCTCAGGTTCTCTGCATATACTGCTATTGCATGGTAAATATGGCCTTAATGACTCAGCAGCGGGGGGCTCGGTCTGTTTAATGAGCAGGTTTTCCTGCTCCACCATGATCAAATGAGAGCCTAATTTGATTTTCCCTCTTGACCTCTATTCCTTTTAGAAAACAACAAAGCAGCAGGGATTTTTTCAAAGGCTTTTGCAGGAGTAGAGAAATTCAGAAGTGTGTGGAGAAACAGTGGATCATGATGAGATTTTGCTCATGAGGATGTAAGGATGTTATACACTCCGCTAACACACACATGCTGTATCCACATACATACACAAAAAGGTGTTTGGGGAAAAATGAACATTTAAAAAATTCTTAAAGGACTGAATAATAGCTAGTTAGCTTAGCTTAACTTAGCTTAAAGACTGGAAACATTTGTCTTAACAAACTTTTTTTTTGAAGGAGGCTAATGTTGGGATACATTTCAAGTGATCTGGCAGAGAATTCCATAATTTTGCCCCTATTGCCGCAAAAGAAGCCTGAGCAAATGATGTTCTTCGAAAAGGGATACTACAATTGCCCTTTGACGCTGATCGGGTGATGGATCTGGTACTTTGCTGTCTTGTTATTGTTTTGCAAAGCGGTGGTGGAGCAGCGTCATTTAAGCATTTGAAGACCAGTTTAACCAGATGCAGGGAGATAAAATTAGCAAAACTTAAAATCTTATATTTACTTTGAATTTGGCAGTGAAGATACCTTATTCTCTTCTTGTCCAGAATTTTCAAGACTCGGTTATAAAGACACTATGGTTTTGACTGATGACTGATGAGCTTGGGACCATGTGGTTAAGCCATAGCATATGTGTGAGAGGATCATAGAATTTAAAAAAATAAAAGCACAGTCAAGAGTCAAGCAGTTTGTTATCATCAAAAAACAGCTCAAGTTGGCCTTAATGGTTTTACAGATTTTCTTGATATGACTTTTAAAATTCTACAAAGTCTACAATTGTTCCGAGATACTTTTTACTAGGAATTTTTACATTCAAAAGTTGTGTTAGAGCTCATTTTGTAATGGAAAAGAAGACAGAATTTGTTTTGTTTTTTGGTGTTTAAGGTTAAACAAGTTGAGGCCAGTCAAGATGATATTTTTTATTTATTTTTAAGTTAACATTTAGTTTGTCAGCCACAGAAATACAGGTATTACCAGATGCATAAACCACTGTGTCATCTGCATACATCTGTAGACCTATATCTGGATATACTACATCTGGCAAGTCATTGATATAGAGACTGAAGTGTATGGGTCCCAAGACCGTGCCCTGGGGAATCCCTGATTTGATTTTAAGATAAGTGGATCTCACATTATTAATCACAACACGCTGTTCACGGCCTTTTAAATATGATTCGAACCAGGACAATGGCTGTTTGGATAATTTAAACTTAGCTAGTTTTGAAATTAAAGTGTTGTGATTTACTGTGTCTAGCGATACTGCACCAACTACATTTCCCTTGTCAAGTGATTGTTTGATATTTTCAATTAATAAACAAGTAGCGGATTCTGTGGAATAGTTGTGCCTGAATCCAAATTGCAGAGGACTCACATATTGGTTTGTCTCAAGATAGCACATGAGTTGTTCTGAGACAATCTAATCGAAAAATTTAGACAAAACTGGTAGAAGACTGATAGGTCTGACATTGACATACAAGACATTTTGTCATCTTCTGATTTATAAATCGGTATTTACTAGAGCATTTTTCCACCTGTCTTGGAATTGTCCATATTTAATGGAAATATTAACAAGATTAGTGAGAGGCTGGACCAGAATGCTACTATATTTTTAAGAAAAGCTGTACCTAATTTAAAAATATCTTTTGAAAAGGTGGCGTTTAGGTCCTGTATAGCTTTCAGAACAGCTGCCTGACCGACCTCCCTAAGCTGAAATGAATTATCTTGATCTTCAAGCAGGTCTACTGTTGTTAAGCCTATATCGTTCCAGCATGGAAAGCTTGATGCAAGGTTGTTAACAGACTGTTTGAAGAAGTTGTTGAATTCATTAGCAACTTTTGCACTATCAGTGATAATGTGTTCACCCATTTTAAGTTCATATTTGTTTTGGGTGGCGTTACCCTTTGGATTTAATAGGCTGTTCAATTGCCTCCAAATTAATTTGCCATTCCCTTTAGCCTCTGATAGAGCTTGAATATAATGATTTGACAGGTACACTACCACAGATAGTGGGTAGGGATTCAAATCTGTGTCTGTTTTTGCAGGATTCCTGTTAGAAACCTATCCTATGAGTTCATCCCTTAGATGTGGCTGTAGAAGAGACCACTTCAGAAGCAACCAGCAGACCATGGCATCACTACAGAGGAAAACACACAGTGGGTGTCTAGACCAACAGTAACAACCTCATATGCTGATACCACCACATTCACAGACCACATGTGCTCTGCCAAACTGATGCCAGAGGTGAGAAAGATTTCTGTTTTTTTAACTTGAGACACAGTTCTTGTCAGGTAGGAAATAAAATGCATTCTGTGGAAAGTCTAGCGTCTGAGGTCAAAGCTATGGCATTTTTTATTACTCCTTACAGAATTCACTCACATCCGCATGTCAACCATCCCCGAACCTTTTATGTATTGTAGTTAATTTTGTGTCACCTATTGAAATGGAAATCAGTTTTAATATAACAGGGTTTTTCCTGGCTACAATGAAGCACGGGTGGTACCATCCTGATCATGTTCACATATGTGTACTGTGCCTTCAACTGGCTCAAGCAAACACTTTTTGCAAGTAACATTTTTTAAGATTTCTAATAATGATATGAAGGTGGCCTGTTCAACATCAAATCAAAAAGTTGTTTCAAATATACTTATTGTTTTCATTTATAGGTCACAGGACTCCTGTTGCAGTGTAGTTGATGTGAATTCCTGGATATTAAAGTTTATCTACAATCACAAACGCACACGTTGCAATGGCATACATAGTATATTAAAATAGCAGGGGAAAGCAGTTTTGTTTTCTTTAGTGATTATTTTTGCTATGTAACAGACTTTTTCAGCAGAAAAACTAATGCATCCCTAGCACTTCTGTCCAGCCAATCAGACACCTCTTTTCTTCCTCCCTGAAAATTTTGGCAGTGTCTTTCCCGGTGCACTGATTACGATACAGTGTCACCACGTCAGCGCAGTGCCACAATTGCCGCTACAAATGACAGAAATCATCAAAGTGCAATGCTTTTTAGAAAATAGTGATCATCATGAAACACTGTCAGAGATTTTTCTGGAGCTGGAGGCGGGACCAAATCTGACTGAGGTGGTCACCTTGTCATTATCTATGCAGGAAAAACCCTGTATAATACTGTTTATATAACGTTTTGTTTGTCCAGGAAAGGTCAGCTTAAAGTGAAGACTATTTTCACCATCACTGTTTTTCACATACCTAGTTACACACACACACACACACACACACCCCTACCTGGTTGTGACGTGGTACATTCACTCGTCTCCTACTGTTGCCTCTGAGTAGCTCCCCTGGAGTTGTTGGGGGCTAAGTGCCCCACTCAAGGTCAACTCAAGAATAGCTGTTGAGAGAATGACAACTCATAACTCATTTAACTTCACCACACAGATGCTACTGACTGATTTGGGAATTCAAAGAAGATTCCCCTGGCCACGAGTTACTTCTGTAACATTATGAGGCAATAAAAGATGGAGACATCATCTCTGCAGAAGGTAAGAAAAACAACTTGGCTGTGATACAAAAAGGATGAGTTTTGACTAACTGCAGGCGCTTGTTTATTGGCTCGTAATTGCTTATTTCTTTACACAGAATTTGTCAGAATGAAAAAAACACAGCAACCCACAAGGCACCAAAGGTAGGGTCCGTTTTTGAATTCATATTTTTGTGCCCAATGTAGACACACAGCACATATAAACATGTATTAAGCTAAATTCTAGTGAAAGCAATATTGAACTTTAAATCTAACGCTACAATTTATTTTTGAAAAAGTGGAGAGTGACCAGCCTTTATATAATACACATGTGAATGATACATAAATGCTGAGTGCAGATACAAAAGTCAATTTTTTTTCTTAGTTATTTTACTTCCATTGGTAAAAGGGAATGTAAGAATCTTGTGGAGATTGTTCTGATGTTCAGTATATTTAGTAAAAAGTCAGGGAGTAACCTGAGGATTGGAGGTGGTGGAGATATTCAGCTCAGCAGGGCTGTGAGACAAAATGCTTTCATGACACCTGCTGGTGCAGCGTTCCGCTATCCAGACTCTGTTGCTTTCCTCCGCTATCATCTATCCATCAACCCAGCGGTAGATGCACAGAGCATAGCCACTCTCCATTTGTCAGTGCCCATCAGATGTTGTTACATTCTCATTACATGCCTGCTGACCCCTTTGAAGACTGAAATAAACTCTGGGGGTGTTGCAAGAAAATACCACAAAGGATAAAATGTAGCCAACGTTCTGGGCAACATTAGGACGCAGAGAAACAAGAGGGATTACATCAACATGTTTCAGTTTATTGTGTGTTGTGTTGTTGTGTAACATGTCATGTTTTTATTTCAGTGATAGGAGAACGTGTGGTGAACTGTCAAAGCTATTATGCTTTGAAAGAAAAAAGGAAATGAACGGAAGGCAAAAGACGAAGGCAGTAAGCCATCAGGAGAGAATATTTTATTTCTTATCGTATTAATTAGACACAGAAGGTCAGAATAAAACAAACTACAGGATAGATTGAAAAGTGATTAGTCTCCTATATGGTAGTTTTCCTACCATGGTTTAGTCCAAACACCCACTATGTTTTCCAGACTAGGGTGAATTTCAGTCATAAAGGCTTTAAGTGTGCGGGAAGTGGTAGAGGCTGGGTGAAGTCCAGCTTTTGAAAACCACCTCTAAATTTCCATACTTCTGTTAATGAGCTGAACATCTCATGGTTGTTTTTAGAAGCTGTTAGTTGTTGAATCAATCCATCAATAAATCAATATTGGTTAATATGTAATGAATAAAAATAGACCAAATGTGGATGAAAGTCTTGATTAAATGTCACTCCAAACACTCATCTTCACTTCAAGCGTGTGTGCACATATGTTACTAAAACAAAGCCAAGTTGGAAGAAATACAAAAGCACCGAATAAAGACAAATTCGAGAACAGTCGTGTCATTTCCAGGGGCTTGTGTGGGCAATAATTCAAATTCACCTGAAAACCTTGCTCCCAAAAATCTCAACCTTTATTCATTTAGAAAGAGTACATCACAACAACACCAACACCAACACACCAACCAACCCACAACGTTGTTGTTGTTACCACTACTACTGAGGGATAATTAAAGGCTTTGAGCTGAGGTGTTGAGGAAACATGCTTTACTTGACAACCTTCCACCAACAAAGTATATTAGTAAGATAAGTTTCAAAAAATTCAAGGATTCACATTGTGTTCATTGTCAGATGTCCAAGTTTCCCTGTACACTAAAATTCTTACTTTGCTGTCCACATCAAATGCTTTCAATGAAAATATAATAAAATGTATGTATAAATAATATACAATAACAATATTATAAAGAGAGATTTAAAATATGTAAAAAATGTAAACATCAGATGTAAAAAAAAAACAAAAAACGAATAAATATATACATGTCATTGTGCAGGCAGACAAATTATATATATGATGAATTATATACATGCAAAAACTGTGCATGGAGCGATGTGCAGATGTGCAATAACATGGGCATGGCACAGTTTAGAGATGGGCATGACTATGGAATCCATGCACCTATTAACTGTTTGGAATTCTGATGTGGGGAAGAAAGAGTTCTTCAGTTTTGTAGTTCTCCGTTTCGCACTCCGAGGGTAGAAGAGTAAACAGTTCATGTCGGGGGTGGGTGGGATCCTTGATAATGGAGGCAGCTCTCCTGTGGACTTTGTGATGGTAAATGCTCTGCAGGGAGGGTAGTGGGGTCCTGGTGAACTTCTCAGCTGTCTTCACCACTCTTTGCAGACATTTGCAGTCCATAGCTGTAGTGCTGCATGGTGATGCAGCTGGTCAGAATGCTCTTAACAGTGTACCTGTAGCAGTTGCTGAAGATCTTAGGACATACCGAACAGGAAGTACAGCCGCTGTTGAGCCTTCTAGACCAGCTGTGTGGCGTTCAGTGTCCAAGTGAGGTTCTCGCTGATGTGAATGCCCAGATATTTAATGCTGCTCACCCTCTCTACCTCAAGATCCCAAATGAACAGTGGCTGATGAGGTCTCCTCTTCTTCCTCATGTCCACTATTATCTCTTTTGATTTGTCAGTATTAAGCGTGTGGTTGTTGTCCACACCATGCCACCAGGCTGGCCACCTCCCCCTTGTAGGCCACTTCGTCCTCCCAAGTGATACGTCCTATCACTGCGGTATCGTCTGCGAACTTCAGTACGATGTCCTTGTGGGAGGCAGCACAGTCATGAGTGAACAGGGTGTAGAGGATGGGGCTGAGGACGCATCCCTGTGGAGTGCTAAAGTTTGTTATAATGATGGCTGAGGTTCTGTTGCCGATCTTGACTGATCCTGCCAATCAGAAAGTCCAAGAGCCAATTGCGTGTGAGGTGAAGACAGTTTGTGGGTGAGTTTGTGGGGAATGATGATGTATTAAAAGCAGAGTTGACGTCAACAAAGAGCATCCTGATGTAGGAGTCTTTGATTTCAGTTGATGATTTATAAACTATATACAGGTTTGGATGATGGATGTTAAAAAGATAAAATTATACATGTGCCAGAGTGCCAAAATATGCTAATGCATCCCCTGTGCAACTGTCAGACTATAGAATTCAAATAAATTGGCTTTTTGTTTTTGCTTGTATCTCAGGGCTTCAATAATAGGCCTTAAGCAATAAAAACAAATAATAAAAACACCATGTAAAGATATATGCCGCATGCCTTTAACATCTGCTCGCTTGCAGCCTTCCCTTCTAAGTAACTTAACACAAGTGAGAGGTAAGTTCCAGCATTGTGGTCTTGCTCTTCAATTCCTACATAACTTTTAATTAAATACTTTTATGTCCCAGAGGGTCAATTTGGTTTACAACAGCAGAAAAACATAAACAAATAGAATTCATACTATACATACATACAAAATAGACATACATACATATCAGCAAAACAGAAAGGCAAAGAGTGGGACCCCATTTTGTTTAAAAAGCCAGTAGCTGATGGGAAAAAGTTGCCCTATGTGGAAATACAAGATTAAAAGTTTACAGCCATGCCAGCTGGGTCTTTGGGGATGTGTTGGGGGGAGGGGTGCCTAAATTCACATGTAAAAACTCTGTATATACTTCTCATAACCATGAATTAATAATGGTTTACTTGTTTTATTATCAGTTAACTTTTCTGCACCAAAAAGCGATCAAAATCCATTGTTAAATCAATTAGTCACCTAGACAACCGTTAAGCGTGCTTTGTTAATTCCTTTGTGTGTCTCTGTGTGTGTTCGTGTCTTCCTTAATGCTTTTGACTGATGACACACTCACACTCTCTCTCTCTCACACACACACACACACACACACACACACACACACACACACGAGTGAGAGTTGAGTCCAAGTATGTCAAACGAGTAGCCTCCTCTCAGCACTCATTGGTAGGAGTGTGTGTCTTTGTTCTCAGTTTGTCGGTTCGGAGTTTTCTTCACCGAGTCAGTTTGTAAATAGCTGTGGCCTTGGAGACAGCCACACAACGTTCCTTCCTCGCTTGGCCATTTCCTCGGACCCCTGCTGTCCTCCCTGCGGAATCCCGCGGACTCACGGAGTGCGGACTCACGCAGTCCGCAGTTCTCCTAAAGCGAGAGTGCACGCAGCACATCGCAGTAAGCCCCCCCTCTCTCTCTCTCCCTCTCTCTGTCATTCACACTAGGATGGATCTACCCTCCTAGCACAACAGAAGTCTACTTCAGCAGTTGGCAAGTTGGCATTCCATTTAGGAGTGAAACAGGGGCTGAACGTTTCTTCCCCGCCGGACAAAGATACCCTTCACGTCCGCGCATCAACTTGGCTGTCGGGAAGCTACATGATGACAGCAACCGGGCTACGTTCGCGCGTTATGCTCCTGCTCTGCTTGATCTCCACCGCAGCCTGTAATATGTTTGCGTTCACCGAGGAGCCCTCTGAGAGAGCCGGGAAGGGAGACGGATATTGTAGTCGGATATTACGAGCTCAGAGCAATCGGAGGGAGGTCAACAACGAGTTTCGCCTCCGCGTCGAGGGAGACCCGGAGAGCTATCATCCAGGGAGCACATACAGAGGTTGGTGTTTATCCTCGATATTTACGCACAATGCGCTTGTTGGCAATACAAGCGCATTGTCAAATAAACAATAATATACGGTCAGTAGGTAATGCAAACTTAAAATAACTTTCTACAGAGTCTTACTTTAGATGCGACGCCTGAAAGTACACTATTGGTTAATAAAGCGATGAGCCTTCACCCCAGTACGAAAATATCCATTTTGATCCAGTATACATAAGCCAAAGATGACAACAATTTACTTTCAACCGAATGTGAACAACATTTAAAAATGTTTTTATATTTCTAAATCCCTTTGCGACCTCTTCCGTGCCTTTTGTATTCTCTTTCATAGTTAAAACAGATTTTTAAAAAGCCAGCAGTTCCTGATTTCACTGCTTTTGTCTAAAGTGAAAGTTATTAGGTGCTGTTAAGGGCATGAGCCATCTGTTCTGTGAATCTCAAAGGCTCATGCTGCTCTGGTCTCCACAAAATATATTGCACTGCGGTTGGTTGATTATTTTGTGATTCAGTCATAAATAGTTTCATATTATCCAAATCGAACAACCGATTTAGTAAGGTGGGCAGTTGAAAACAGTTTTTTGCTTTTTCTTTAAACCTGTCATATATACCAGAAATGTATTCTTCCAAGATCCTTAATGCTGTCACACACAGGAAATACATGTTTTAATTTCAAGGTAAATTAACACACTTTTATGTTCTGATGGATTGCAAAATGCATAAAAACAACATCTAATTGAAATAAGACCAGGCTGAGACATATAATTAATCTTACCTGAGCTACAGGCCTCATGAAACATTTTATTGTGTATAAAAAAATCACTGCAGTTACATCAGAATAAATTGCTCACATAATAATATTTCTAACTAAACATGACTCAGGCAGGTTAACTAAGTCCACTGTAGTAGTGTGTTTCAGGGTGTTCAGCAGTTTGGACTATCAGTTGATGTTAGTTGTTGCTCTTGTTTGCTTCCATCCAGTGACTTTGAGTGCATCCAGCCCATCTTACTTCAGAGGATTCACCATTATTGCCCTAAAGGAAGGCGCAGAAGGAGACAAGGATGAGGACTACACTGGAAATTTTCAGGTAAGGTATCAGCTAATGACATGACAGCTTGTACAATTAAAAAAACATCACTTTGTATGTTTTTCTCTATTAACACCGTGTAGTTACATGGAAATGAATTAACTCATTCTAGTCTGCCACATTTGTAGTTAAACTCTGGTATTTAATGTTAGTTCTTCCAATTAGTTATACAATACAGTATTTCAATTTTAAGACTTAGCAGTCACAAATGAAAGCAAACAAGCACCACACCTTGCTTAATTGCAACATCAATACTGACCTTCCTCTGGACTGCAGCACTAGCACCTTGAATGACGTATGTGTGAAGAAAGAGAAAAAATAGACAGATCTTACTGTAGATGGGGGGATGGGGGGTCTTGATTCTTTTTTTGCACAGCCTTCCTGTCTTCACATGGCAAAGTGTGATTATTCTCACCTCACCTCCTCTAATAGGCTTGATATAGCATATGAAGAGAGCATACTCTCAGCTCAGCTCCACGTAGCCGTGCTTTACCCGGCTGTGAAAGTACACATTTGTGGAATTTGAGCTGTGTGTAGCAAAAGCAGGCTCATGTATGTAGGAAGTGTACAGTCGGTGTAGTTGAAAGGCTAATAAGCATTTTATACAGATAGGTCCAGCTGGAGCACTGTAGGAGGCAGGGAGCGAACGGAGTGGGGCCAAGAGTGCGAAAGATAGCGAGAGAAGGCAAAGAAAACGGTGCTGTTACACACGTGATAATGGCCAAATATGTGAGGCCTTTGGAATTGTGATGCAGTGTGAGACGTGGTGAGAGAAGGAGAAGATTGGTTGATTGGGTGTGTGTGTGGAAGGATAATAATCAAGTAATACAATATATTATAGTGCCATAAATATAGCAAAATATAATGTCCGTGGATGCTAGTCAGCCAGTGAAAAAAAAGTATGAAACATAAGTGTAATATTGCATTCATAACCTTTAAATTAATTCCTCTTCACTGGATCTTGTTCTGCTCCCATGCCTTTTAGCTTGCTGTGTACTGCCAATGTTTATTTCATCCAAGTCAAGGCTGCAGATTCAAGAAATTCATGGAGCTTATATTGCACAAGATGACCTCCTGTTTTCAAAGGATTTGAAAAGAACTGAGCAACTAGGGAACTGACTTTAGTACCCAAAATGTTAGAGACATACTGGAGCATAGCTTACAACACCAGTAAAGTAAAGCCAGTATTCTGTGATACAGTGATGCAAGGCATACATATAGGCACGCAGTTTTAACATATGCTGTCCTGCTCAGACGAAACTTGAAATTATAGCCTATGTTTTCTAAGAGCAGCTGTTAAATTGATTTATCAGCACGTGTGGAGTTGTCTTTGTTAGACTTCTGTGAACGTGTAAGTTTCAGTCTCTTCCTACACAAAACCCTATTATTTTTTTGAATCTGACATACAATACATTGGGAGGTTTTCACAGCAGCCCTCAGGCTCCTCTGATCAGTTATTGCCATGCTGTGGCATTCTCTATGAACTTGAGCCTTGAATTTGGAAAGACATAAAAAACAGGAACTTTTTTATTTCTGTCCTATGTGCGCGTCACATCTCGACTTTGACACTGGTTCTGTTTCATTTGTCCTTGCAATCGATTTCATGCTGTTGTTATTTAGTGCCAGCCTTGAGCGTGCTCCTCAACCATGTGGCGAAGTGTGACAGGGTGCTAAACGTCAGGACTAAAGAGGGGAAACACTACATCATTTAGTCACATTCAGTCACTTTTGCTCCACACATGGACGAGAAGGAGTGTGGAGTGCACAGAGAATGGTAGATGTGATGATAGATGTGTGACCGTAGCCTTTAGATGTTCATCAAAAGCATCAAAATGAAAAAGAATGGATATTTCATTACTGTAGGTCTGCCTTTGATTAAACTCCTGCTATGTTTTAAAGAAGTTGAAGGTCTCTCTCACAGCTGCAGATGATCACCTGTCTCGTTACAAGCACCATGTGACAGCGCAGTAAAAATAAACTGCCATCCAAAGAGATATCCCTCCATCATCACCTGCTCTGTTAGCCTTTCATGTTTTATGTCTTTTATGTCAACTAAGCACACAGGGGCACACATGCGCGCACCATTCCTCCATTCTGAAAGAGCTCTGGGTGGGCAGGGCTCCAGGGATTGAGAGAAAAGAAAGAGAACAGAATCTGCAACAGAAGACGTCAGGCTTTATTTAACATACAGCTCATTTGAAATCTGCTGGTGTGCACCATCTCAGCCGTCTCAGGACAGCTCCGCACTTGATGAAAAGCACTTTTATTGAGCTTTCTGGGAAGGTCAGCTACCACTGTGTGGGTATGTGTGTGTGCCAGAAAAAGCGAATTGTTATGTGGCTGCGTAAGGGGTGAAATCATTGCCACTTTGAGTGCAACGTGTGACATAATCGCAGACGTAACAGACATCATGGGTGCATCATCTTTCCTTTATTATTCCACAAGGAGCACTTGATATAAAGCCAACAGAGATGTTTAACACATAAGCTCTGTGCAAATTGTGCCCTAATCATTCACGTTTCCAAAGTCCCTTGTTGTTTTAGATTGATGTGTTATTGTTTGCGTCAGACTAGCCGCTACTGTAGAGCTAAGCTCTGATGCACAATTTCTTGCATAAACCCAGAAGCACAACTTTTCCAATAATGTGTCACATTTTTTTATCTTTTCTTAACACTCACAGTCTACCTCTAAACTTAGAATCAGACATGTACAAGAGGAAATTGGTCTTAGGTCATTTGGCAGCAAATTGGTTGCTTCTTTTTGCAGATGGTGTTTAATGCCTTCCCATGAGACTTCACTGGTTTTAACACATGTGTTGCAGTCCAGTCAGGAAAGCCCAGGATGCCTGTTAGAAACCATGGGAACATGGGGGGGGGTATAATCCGTCAGACCAAGATTGGCTGCATACACATGGACTGCATGCACACGCACACAGCTCCCAGGCTCTTCTCACTCCGTCTCTCCCTGTCTCACAGACTCTAATAGAGACACACACACACACACACACACACACACACACACACACAGGCCTGAACATCCACACACAATCCACTTTCAGGGGGAACTCATTCATAACATGGCATGACAAAGGAAATTCTCTGCTGACAGCTTTATGGAGTGAGAAAGTTCCCCATCTTTACTGCCCTGATGTCACTTCCTATCAAACAGATCCTTGTTCTCTCAGCAGTGAACATTAGCTCGCTGGCTGCTCTCTCTCATGGAAACGGCTGTACTAATTCCCTGTCCAGTTAAAATCAATGAGATGCTCAGTGTCTCAGGTGTGCACCTGAGTAGAGAGGGCAGCACAAATTGGGACTCTTAAGTTTGAGCCAAAGACCATGTCCATGCTGCCTAAAGTGATAGGGTCATGATTGGGCATCCGGGTGTTACCGTTCTGATTGCTCTGAGGATTGATGAGTTCAATTCAATTTACTTTATTTCACCAGGATAATCCATCCACTATCACTACTGCTTTACTTCAGGTTGAAGCCAACTTGAGCCCACTATACTGACACAACATATGTGGAAGAAGAGTGCAGTGTGTCACCTTTTCACTAGACAGTTTCAAGTGTCTTTACTTGTGATTCACTGCTGAAGGTTCTCTATAGTTTATTATCTATGAGGTTATCTAGTTTTGAGCTCTTATGCCGGTTTCAGACCAAACGCGAATTTTCGCCTCGCAGTGCTTTCCTCGCGTGAGTACATTCGCTGCAAGTGTTCACACACAACGTGAGAAGGCGATTTTAACGCGATAAGGTGAATAAACACAACTCGCCATTACTACAACTGTATGAAACCAAAGTAAACATTTAGCTGTGATTAAATAGCAATAAACGGATTAAACTGATGCCGAAATGACTACAACATGATGCAGATTTGTTAAACATATGAATTAATGCTTTGTCAGGTCTGTCAGCAGGACAGCAGGACAACAACTTCTAAAATGTTTGTTTTCTGAATGGAGTTTGGATCGAT
>JAPMOB010231155.1:0-21758 GCA_029875015.1 Lepomis gibbosus
GCGGCACACTGCAGCAGAATAAACTGTCATCCATTAAAAGCAGGAACACAAAATAGGCTGTGGTCCAAGCGAATCTCCTGCATGGCGTAGCTCCCTCAGCTCTGCGCTAGTAATTGGCGCTGAGCTTAAGTGCAGAGCAGCGGCACAGGGGGCTTTGTGGAAAAACCTACAATTGAAGTTCTGTGAAAAGAGCAACAAAAGCAAAGTGTGTTCGACACCCTGGTTAGCTCAGTTGATGTGACCTCTGCTGGCCGGCCAGTCAGACTGGCAACAGGCTACGATTTCGTCTGCTAAAGCTGCTTTAAGGCGTCACCTTAGAATATCAAATTATTTTGGCATGGAGGAAGCCTGCGTCTTATGTAAATGAACAGCTGAGTTGCAAAAGCACATTAAGTATCCTGAGCAGAATATGAATGCAGATAAATAAAGAGGAGGAAGTGATATTTTGAAAGAGTGCTTCTCCCCTGAACACACGCACACATAAAACACACACACACACTCATCGCTCGCCCAGACCAAAGAAGCGGAACAGCAACCTTTTGAGTGTTACAGAGTGCTTATGATCCAAATTGCTTTTTTATTTTTCAGTGGCAATTGAGGCAAGAATAATTAGAAATCTCTTGATTGTTCATTTTCTGGCAGAGGCCTGGAGAAAATTGAAGTAGTTGCCACGCCTCTGTTTGAAAATGATGGGCCTGCGTTTCAAAGGTACTTCTATATGGAACGGAGACTTCATCATTTCCACAACAAAACATTAAGATCAGACAAAAAGGTACTGCAAATGTTAATGTAATTTAATCTATTGCTATGAAATGGTGTACATATATTCACAGAGGATAAAACATACTGACTTTAGTGACCCTCTGGCTTTTCCCCCCTTGCTATCACGAGGTGTACGTTTGTGGTTGAGGGGGGAATATTTTGACAACTATTAGATGTATCGCCATGAATTTTGCTGCATATATTCAATTCTCCTAGTGGAAAAATCCTACTGACTGCAGTGATCCTTTTAATTTTCCTGCTGCTCTTCCATGAGGCTGAGATTTCTGTTTTTTTTTATTGAAATTCAACAACTAATGGAAGGAATGCCGTGAAATTTGGTACAGATATTCGTGATCCTGAGAGAAGGAATTATAAATAATTGTGTGTAGTTGTTCCAAATGGCTGGAAAGGCTGGGTGAAAAGGCGTCCTTCATAGAGAGCCAGGAGATAGTAGATTGTTTAAATCTATGGGATAACGGCGCACATTTCCAGACAGTCTCTCTTGAAGGAAGGCATTCATAGTGTTGCACAATGAAAAGCGATAGAGAGCGAGAAGTTCAACCTCTGGCTCCTTTCTCACCCCTGCACAGCCATAATGGCGTGACTGAGAGAATGTCAGACCACCATTTTCAGAAAGTTACAGAAACGGTCAGACACAGCACACACACACCCCCCCTCCCCCATCCAGCGCTGAAGCCGTTCGACCACCTGACAAGCAGTTCTGATTAAACGTACTGGCTGCTTTAGTCTTGTTAAAAACTATACTCCTTCAGTTATTATTATTCAGACATTATCACAAAAATGTGGAGGCAAGGCACAACACTTCCCAGTGCGGGTATTAAGCTGTAGTCGAGTGTGTTTACATGCAAAGAGAAAGAACAGAACATGTACTTGTCATTTGACTTCGCCAATGGGAACATTGTCTCGCTGATGTTTTCTCTCTCTCCCACTTGTTCTCTCCCTTGATTTGGCTTAAGGTGCTTGCCGGTAAGAAATAATCTGAAAGGCTTTCATCAATAAACACACAAATACAAGGCTGGTCTTGTTTCTGGCCGCTCAATCAGTCTTAGCTCTCTTTCATTTTCTCCATCCATGTTCTCTTGTTGTCTGTTTGTCTTTCATTATATATCTCATATTCCTCTCTTGCTTCCTCTGCGTTCTCCCTCTCTCATTGTCCTCTCGCCCTGTCCTTCTCTCTCCCCACTCCCCCCCCGTGTTCTCCCCCTCTCCCCCGCTCTCTCATAACTCTCTCTGGTGCGTCATTTCGGGCGAGGTAAAGCCTGTATCTGTGGGTCCGCAGGGAGGCTACCCTGCAGACATGTAATGATCCAGACACACTCTCAGGCGCACTCACCCACACACACACACATTAACATACATGTTTGAGGAAAGAAATACTCTTGATTTGATTCTCTCTTTCTCTACAGCTCTAACAGGTCCAGGAAAAGGGTGGGGCAGATGCCTAAAAAGCACCATAGGGACACAGGCCAACCTATTCTGTTAAAATAAAGAGTTAGAGGGTAGAACGATGGAGATAGGAAAAGCCCAGTGGAGAGGAGGAGGAGGAAGTCAGCGAGGTGCACTTCAGATTAAAGTAATGAGGATTGGAGGGAAACCGTTGGGAGGGAGTGATAAGAGAAAGAGTGTGCAGACAGGAGCTGTGATGTTCTTTGGCTCAAGGCTCCTACAAAATAAGAAGTGTTTGATTCACACTGATGCAGCACCGTGTTCGTCGGCTGCTCGTACTGACCTCCAACTTCCAAACTCTGCTTATCACACACCCACTTTTTAGTTTTTCAAGACATTTAAGGCTGTTTCTGTTGGAACCCCCGCTGAAATAAAAGAGGAGTTTGCATTTTTAATGAATTCCTAATATTGTTCTGAACACGGTTTTAGTTCTTTTACTGTCAAGGCATCAGTATTCAGTACATTTAAACAGGTCTGATGTTGTGCTTATTGACGGCTGTTTCCCCCAGTTTCCAGACAAACAGTTGAACAGTCAGAGCTTCGTAGGTGGGATTAAGGATGGTGATGTCGTTTTCTCGTGCCAGGCCAGATACATTTGTGACGATGATTTGATCGATGAAACATAGTGGCAGAAAAATGATAAGATATGATGGAATTAATGGCGTGACATAAAAAAATGGCAAGTCAGTCTGATTATCAGGTTAATTCAGAATCTTACATTGCTAAATTCTTAGTGAGCCGTTGAAATACCTGTTATGACCATTTCCCCTTTTTGAAGCAGTCAGAAGCGCTAAAGCAAAGCACAGTTATAACAGTGTGTTCATATAGGACTCCACTGGTCTGAGTAAGAAGCTGCTTTAGAAACAGGGCTTTTAACTCTGTGATACACTCATCACTGGAGGTTATATAGACTGTTTTTGTGCTGCTACAACAAAGAGGAACCTCTGTCTTGCCATCTAACCCTAGTATGAAATAGGTTTAAAAATATCTCTGCTCCTGGGGATCTTTGGCTTCACCAAAAGGCATAAAGTGGAAGCATGGAGCAGCAGAGGGAAGCCTTATTTCTGAGAATTAATTCCAGAGATAAAGCCTCAGACGTAAGCAATAAACAGTCTTCCTGGAAAATGAACATATTTGTTAACTCGCCCAGACGAGCCATTGAGGATTTCTTAGAACTTTCTTACCTCTCCACTGTGTGTTTCACAGTTCAAGAAAAGGTCTTAACATTTCATAGCCCCACTCGTGAGTAAATCCTCAAGTCATTAAGAAAATAAAGTCTTTGTCCTTGAGCTGTAACTCAGTGGCAGCTGCAGATGTTAACAGCAAGACAAATTTCTGTATCTGGCTGCAGCTGTTAGCAGCACAGCCTCAACTCGACCGCCTGTCCGGTCTTTTTTTTATTCTCCAACAAAGTCACCTCGTGTGTTCTGTGCATTTAAATGTGGATGTTTATCCCAGTTTAAAGTGTTGGCAGAGACAGTTAAGTATCTTTTCACCTGGATCATCCACTACCATGTGAAATATGTGAGATAGTTTGTTGGTTGATGTCCAGTTACTGTGTGTGTGTGTTGTGCTTTGTTTCCTGTCTGGCCAGATTCCTCATGTTTTCCACCTGTGTTTAATTGCTCTTCCTGGAGTATTTATAATCTTTTTGTTTGTTTGTCATGTATCATCTGTGTCTTGTGCACCTCCCTGGTCCTCTGCCTGTTTGTTCATGTATATGAGTTTTTGGATTTGATGATTCATACCTGCCTGTCACTCTGGACTACTGCGTTTTCTGCCGGTGGATTTTGGATTTGGACTTTGCTCTGTTGAATTTTAAAATAAGCAAATATGCGGTATAGAGTGTGTGTGTGCGATTGGATGCCACACCCGTTTCCTTGCCCTGGCACATGGAACTCTTTCTGACAGGTATTTGGCTAATGTGAGACGTCCATGTCAAGCTCGCTTCTCTAACCTTTAGGCCACCACCAGCTCAGTGTAAGTTCAACTGGGACGACTATCTTTATGCATTACTTATCCACAACCCTCTCTCCCTGCCTCCTCCAGCTGACTTTGGGTGTTATCACCTAGTTTTCCACTCAGCTTTCAGTCCGTTCAAGGAGAACCTGACCTCAAAATCCAAGATTGCTGCTCTTGGAATCAAGAGTAGTGAAAGCTGTAGTGATATACTGTTTATCTGACAGCTGTCTTATTTGTGTCTCATTAAATCAGTTGTACACACAGTGCTGTCCAACTTATATCTGTAGAGCTGTTGCTACGGTGTTTGTATGTGCAAAATACCACGTAATGCGTTATCAACTGGTATTGCTAACAATGGCTAGAGGCATCAAATCCTCCTTTCTAAATCTGTTGTAGTACTGGAAAGCCGTCAGCAACACCACGATCAGCTCAGCCAATCATAAAGTCATAATCACACTTTAAATCTTTTTCTCTCCTCTGCCATTCAGTACAAGTCACTGCGAAAGCCAGGACATATCCAACCTGTTGATTCATGATACAGAAGTTCCTGCATACCAACCAAACATGGACGTCCCACATTAAATGTAATATTTCAATGCTTTCAATCTACATTATATTGCTTTGGTGCAGATGAGATCGCAAAACCGTGGCACAAAACCCGAACTAATACATAGCTGGATACCACCATAGGTAGTAATAGTTTCTGTGAACTGACCCTTTAGCCGATGCCTTTCGCTGTTACAGCAGTTCTCATTAGTACAGAGAACGGAGCTTCAAATTGCCTTTGGAACATGTGTACATAGCCTGATACCCCAGGATCACCATCGCTCGCCAGCATGACATAAAGTAGCATTTTCCACATTGCTGTTGAAGGGCAGCACTAATGCTAATGCACCCCTCGGGTCTGAGAGCTAACTCTGTGTGTGAGTGCATATCTATTCACAGTGTTAGATGGTACGTCGGGCTTTGCCCTTGGTCTCCCGCAGCAACAGTCATTCTGTTACTGATGGTTGGACTATGGGTCATCTCCCTGGTGGCCGGGCCCTGAACAGCTGTGCATGCGCATGTGTGTGTGTGTGTGTGTGTGTTTGTCAGAGGTAAAAGGGAGGGACAAGCTGATATATGTGCATGAGCTATCATTTGTCATGGCTTAGTATTTTGGCAGGTTTGGGCACACAAAGACACACCATATGATAACAAAGTAGGAATTAGAGATCACTAATATGATGTGATAAAACCTCCAAAATGTTTGTGTGTGTGTGTGTGTGTGTGTGTGTGTGTGTGTGTGTGTGTTATTTTTCTGAAACCTTACAGATCATCTGGGGTATAAAAGTCCTAAGGGATGGGTGAAAGGTCATCCCTACAGATGACAAGATCATAGAGCGAAGCAGCTGTGGCTGCCCCGGAGGACTGAGCATGAAGCTACCTTCATATACGCATTAGGTTGTAGTCAGCTGTGTGTGTGTGTGTGTGTGTGTGTGTGTGTGTGTGTGTGTCTGTGTGTGTATAGTAAAACATCTGTGTGTGTTGGGGGTGGGAAAGGACTATAGTTGTTATTTTTGTTCCTGCATCATGTAGTGCACGTCAGGTTTGTCTCCACTGCTTGTCTGTGTGTTATTCTCTCCCTGTAAGTATGTATCATGTGTATTATGTACAAATTGTACTTCTGCATTTGTTTGCCACATTTTCATATGGCAGCAGCATGAGATGGAGACAGATTAAGGTAAGCTAACAAAAAGATAGAAGAGACCGAAGGAAAATAAGAGAAAAGAGGAGAACTAAAGTTTGAATCACCTGAGGGGAGAATTTTAGGGAGATGTGAGAATAACTCCTTCAAATATCTCCATCCAAAGGCAGATTGTGTTTGCAAGCAGACACAGCCACACATAGATCAGCAAAAAACAGTCCAGGGCTCACAAATAAGCTCAAAATGTCATACAAAAATGTAAAGGACTGCAGACTGAAATTGGACGTAACTGCCACTTATTGGCAAAAGTTATGTGACATTAACAATCTGTTCATAAATGTGATATTTATTATACCATGGTGAAAATCGTCGGGGGTGGGGGGGGGGTTTAGCTCAGAGTGCATCTTAAATAGAGCAAGACTGATATGTCGGCAGCTGATATTAAAACATTGCATATCACAAATTTCATAACATATGTGTTTCATAGACTGCATTTTATCTGTATTTGCAACTCGGTCTCCTAAAAATGACTTTATATAGAAATTTTAAGGTAACATTTTAAGGTAATTGCTGCCTGGTTTATGTTCACTGGCAATGTTTTATTAATTATTTTTTTAAGGGACAGAGGGGCTACATTCAGTCAAGCTGTCCAGTAGGCAAAGTTTAGTCTATAACGTTTATTCTTGGAAAATGTGCAATAGGTGTTGTAGGCACTCGCAATATCTAATAGTTTGCTAATGTGCATCATGCAATATCTACCACTACAGCTGTAGTGGGTGAATGTGTAACTGTTGGGGATTATGTAGTAATCCAATCGTTAAACTGCATTGTGACTATATGTCTAGATGACTGTTAAATGTTATTGCATTGTTATGTGTTCTGCAACTGTATGTTTTGAAAGCTGTTAATATTATTCATGTGCGAGTGTGTGCGATGGCAGAGATTGCTGTGTGCTGCACGACGCTGTGGTCTCTTGAACGCCCAAGACAAATTTCTCCCAAGGGAGACAACAAGGGTTTATCCTGTCCTGTCCTATCCAACAAAGTGCAGGACTTTTACACTAGAGACCAGGGCCGGTATTTATCAAGCTTGTCAGAATTACTCTTACAAACACTGCTAAGAACTGACTTAAGAGTAAAAAAAATCTTGGCTCAAAGCTGAGCTTAAAAGTTAGTTATCAAGCATCTCAGTCCTAATTTAAGTGAAGTGTAGGAATAAAGTGTCAGTCTTAGAGCTGATTCACCACACTTTGCTGCGCCGCGCACGGGATTTTCGATGATGATGTAGCCAACCAATCACAGAATAGATTTCCTTATTTAAGAAAAATTCTCCAAATGCTGTTGGATTATGAGAGGTGTTGTTGGGAAGTCGATGAAATGTGTGACAGTATTTGGAGTTGTATCATAAATGCTTCCATGACAGTTCGGCTTATTGAAGGTTGCTGTGTCCTCAGATCATCATCATTGCATTGCATTGTTACATTTGTCCTGTGGCAAACAAACAAAGTGTCATCACCACCTTCAGTTCAGTTGTGGTGAGAACACTCTGACAAAAATGATGTCTGCTTTGTTCAAATGATACTGTATAAAAAACTCTTAGAGTCCAGGTGACATTTCGTAGGTTTGCTGTTGCCGATTAGTATAGTAGTGTATAAACATAATTTCAAGGAGACATTTCAAGGAGATATTTTTTTTACTTCTGTGACAAGTGCATTATATTTTAGTTTTTCTACAGAAACATCATCTCTGGTGTTAAAGCATATTGTTGAATTGCAAAATATCCTCCCGCAGTATATCTCAACTCCTTGCCAAAAAATATTGTTTTGGGGTCAGAAATATTAATTCTGAGGTCAATTTTTAAATTTTCAAGTTTGAATTTACTGATATAATATGATCCATATATTATTTGAGTATTTGAGCCTAAAAAGTTCAGTATTTTTGTTGAGCTTTAATTTTGAAACACTTAAATGCGCTCTGGCTCAGATATACAGTTACGTGTCTAACCATATGGGAGCGGCTCACTTTTACCTTGTAACAATTTACTTCTGTCAATCATGAAGTCACTTCTGTGCAAAACATTCATCAATAAACTAATGAGTGATCTTATTTAAAATCTTTGGTGAGTGACCACAATGTAAAACGGATAATCCACTCTGAGGTCTGAATTAAAGGATTAATTAATATTAATATCCTCAGCCGAGGACGCTGCACATCAGGTGGCTCTTTACCATCGTGTGTTTAAGTTCTTTGAAACACACACCTCCTCGTGGATTATCTCTCATGTAATCGTTAAATCAATACATAAATGAGATGGATATCTTCTCTCCTGCCTGTCTCCGTTTCTAAAATCATTGTCCGCTAACGGAGGGATCCGGTGTCCTCTCACTATATGCTTTCACATCTGCAGCGATCGTAAGAGAAACCTAATCAGACCATTATAATTAAAGAGGCCAGAGTGTTGGCGCAGAAGGAAGAGACAGGAGGAGGTGAAGGGAGGAGACGATGGCAGCAGATGAGGGTGGATGAAGGGGAGAGGTCGAGTCTGTCTGCTGAAAGCCACTTAAATCCCTTTCTTATTAACTCTTGGTGACACATGATCTACCTCCATCCCCACACACACACACACAGGGCTACGAACCAGCTCCTCTTACCTCAAGAAACACCCCCTGCATCTCTGCTACATGGCTTCAGTGTGCTAAAGATGTCACATCAGCTGCAGCTCTGCATTTTACAGCATTTCACGACTCTTTGAATCAGGGTGCATCAGTCTGTGCTTCATTAAAGCTTCGTTCAAAACAGGCACGGCAGTGACATTTCCCTATGCAAATGGGTACCTAACCTTGAGCCGAAGAAACCAGTGTAACTCAATGCAATTGACCAACCTGGAAACGGTGACATTTCTGAGAAGAGTAATGAAAAGTTCCACCTTATGCTCATGGTGTTAAGGCCTATAAGGATGCGGGGTTAGGCATGCAGCTGTGGTAGATAAAGAACAGATTTTTTCATAGTTTTGGCCATCTTATCTATAGCTTGTAACAATATTATACCGTTCAAGAATAATATCAGCATCAGTTGGTTCATCAAGTTCCCTCAAACAATGTATGTTTACATTCAAAGTCCTCTAGCAGCAGTCCTCTAGCGACGTAATTAGAGCTTGATAAAGTCTGCAATAGGGAGGAGCTCGGGTTGGAAGGATCAACAAAACGTTGGACTCACAGGAAACAGCTATTTGTTTCCGGTTTCCTGCAATAAAAGTTCAGGGATGATTGTGGTGATCAACTTTTACTGCTGTAACCATGATGACGATGCTCTCCCAGCCTTAACGTAGTTGGCCTTTTAACCCATATTACGATGTCTCTCTAACATAAGTAAAATATTACTTCAACCAAATCTGATGCTGCAGGAAACAGGTGTTAAGACAAACAGAAGTCGAAGTGAGTGGTTTAGTCCGACTATCTAAAACACTTATTTGGAGGTAAATTGAAAGCAAGAGTCTTCCAAATGTCAGTAATGTTCTTTCATTGCACAAATAGCCATTTTTCTGCAAGTACTTTCACATTTTTCTTCATCATTATACAACGCATGCTGGACATAATTAGCCTAACATGCATGTAGACTCTTCGTCTTGTTTTTGCCTTTCTTCTTCTGTGAGAATGTGACTGGATTGTTTTTGTGTTTATGTTTATTTGTCACAAATAGCCTATAAACTGTTATTTTCATCCAGATCCTCTTTACTTGTCTTGTGTCTTCACATTCTTCAATTAGAGTCCTGCAGCTTCTGTATAAGCCCAATTTTCACACAGATTTGGACCACCTAGAGTGAATTTCCCTTTTGCTATACATATATATATATATATATATATATATATTTATAATAACGCCAACTCCAATATTCACTTCAGTCTGAACATACCTTTAGGGGTTTCTTTTCTTTTTATAAAATCCAAGCTGGTGCCCCAGTCCTTATTAAATACAAAAGGGAAGTGACAATGAAGTTGCTGAGCTGAAATGTTTTTCAGAGATAACGTCCTTGCAGAGTGATTACGAGTAAGGTGGGGATGATGTGACGAGGGCACAGATATGAAAACACTCAACTCAGGAACGGAGAAAAAGAAATTAAACAGAAACTGATGCAGAACAAAATTAAGGTGTCATGTTTAATGCTTTGGATTATCCAGCTCAGGCAACTCTCAAGTGGCTGGAAGTTGTTTTTTGTGCCGTGAAAGATATAATGGAAGCACGTGGCTTCTCCTGAAGGGAGAAAAATATGAACACGAATATCTCCAACTTCTCAGACAGTGTTCAGACAAAACAGGAACAATGTAAGGGAGAGAGGAAGAATTTTTTTTTAGCAAGAACATTTTATTTATTAAAGAGCACGAAAGAACCCTAAAAGCGCTGTGAGCTGTTTTCAGACGCAGATGTGCTGAATCTTGCCCGAACCTTCTCTGAAAGCCGATGTGGCGGAAAGGGATTTTGGCATGCTATATATACAGCAAAAAGGACACACTGTAGAAGAAGTGCCCTTAGAACCAAACTCTGTCTTTTTCAAGGGCTTGCTGGGTGAGCTATCTCACACATTGAAATTAGTTTTAAATATGATGGACAATTGGTTGTATCCCCCCTCAAAATTGAATGTTTTAGTTTGGCCCAGTCTCACAGAGACACACACAGACAGCGGTCCCCTGCAGCTGACCGGCTGGTTGGCCAGCCGGCCGCGGATCATAAAGTACTACGATTAATTATGCATATGGCGGTATTTTTTCTATATTTATATAATTTTGACAACCCCAATATTAATGTCAAAGTTAATTCATCATGGTGGTTGATCATCTGTTTTTTCACTTAATGTAATTTTAAACAATGTAGAGGCATATGTCTATTGTAGGACTGAGTTTGCTTTCTCATGTGCCACTTAAAATGTCTTTAATTCATTTGAATAACAAACAAATTAGCACTTAATTTTTCTACTAATATTTATTTTGTTGAGGAAAGTGGGACTGAAAAAAGATTTACTAATCGTATTTGATGAAAAAGATTTTACATCACTGTTTTGCATCAAGTGTTTGTCACATTCTGACCATAAAGAAACCAAATAATTAACCATCTGGTTTTACAATTTTCACTCAGGAACAAAAATCTGGCTTTAAACTTGAGAGAAATAATGATTTGAAATATATCGTGATAATTATCTATATCGAATGATATGAAATCTTTAAATTGTGATAACTTTTTTGGCTATATTGCCCAGCCCTAGTTCTGTTTGTGTGCTTCTCTCCAACACAGACACGCACTGCTTCTAGCGGCTGTACTGCGTGCACCCAGACGCAGCAATCCAAAGTGATTTTACTGTGTCACCTAGACTTTTGTATTTGCAAAGTACAGAAGTCAAAGAGAAAGTGGTAAGGTGCTTGGCCAGTGCCGTCATTGTCAAAATCTTTAAACGTCACTACAAACGGCTGAGTGCAGGGGAGGCTCTGTGCTGAAATGATGCAGACTTTTTCAGACAATTTTAGTACAATAACCTCCTGAATCACAGCAACCACGTTCCTCTTCAGCAGAGAAGCAAGACATAGTAAATAAGAAAGAAAAGAGTCCTGCTAAAAAACAACACCATGTCCCGAAAACAGGCCAGCTACGACACACACACAGTTTAATACCCACAAGCGCATCGACAAAACCCAACAGGTGCTCTGCGGTAACATGTCCCTGAAATGATGGGTGATGAAACAGCCTTTAAAACAGCAGCACGGCAGCCACACCAAATGAAAAAGCACTTGTACTCACCAATTTGAATGGCATCCAACAAACACTGGATTGAACAAATTCTTGTGTCTTTAATAAAAATACCAAAATAATGTTATTTGGGAGCTTTGCAACCCTCCTGTTTAATCTCCTGTCTGTTCTTGAAACAACTTTTCTGTTTGAATGGAATGACTGCTAGCTTGTACGTGTGCTCCGTTAGTGTACTTGTCAGATTTTGCATTTCACCTCGAATATAGCCTACTAAAGAAAATAAGATATACACATACACGTATAGGCCTAAACAATATTCATTCTGTGGAATGTAATTTTTTAATACTTTGCTTGCTAAAGACTTTAGTGGGTAAATACTGACTGACACCACGAAAAAGGGGCATATGCACATTTAAGGGTTTATACCCACGTGATCACACCTGAGACACTGTGGCAGGAGGACAACTAGGAATCTACTGTAATTTGATGAGGATATTTGCATTTGTTTGATGTAATCGCTAAAGTCCTGCTCGCCCATGATAGGCCCCTGCCTAGTGTGTCTGCAGTGTCTATACCTATGCCTGACTGACGTTTCCTCCAAAAAAACAAAAAATATAAGATACAGCTGTGGCCTGATTATTGGGCCATCAGTTGGGCAGAGGACATGCTGCATTGACATAGACAAAGATTAACTAGCCAAAAACCAACCAAACTGTGTCTACAACAATCTGTGCATCAATTAGTGTGAGAGCATTAGTGCCTGTTTAGGATCAGAGTAGGCTTAGCGCTTTTGTGCACGTGTGTGTGTTTACGCACATACTGAGCCCAGCCACTGAAGCTGCGCTATCCCAGCTGTTTGGAATAGGAAAAAAAAATGAATGTCAGCATTCACATTTCTCTCTTAATCCAACGATTTGATGTGAGGTCAGCAGTCAATTTTTCACAGAGTGCTTAATTACTACCTGAAAAACTTATCTTGATTTTACTGTTTAATTTGCACATGAAATGATGTCCCTTCTCGTGCCTATTTATGAGGTTTGTTGTTGTCTTTCTGTTCGTCAACCATTCCTGCTAGCCAGAATTCAATTTTTTAAAATGTTTTTAAAGAAAATAATTGCTTCAAAAAACAAATGACACAGTTCTGTTTTATTTGAAAGCAAGTTACATGAATTAACATCTAAATACTAGAATTTTTGGCCAGATTTAATGCTTATTTTTCTCTTGTACCAAAATCTGTCTGTGCAGTAAACCCTTAATGATCCTTGAGTGGGTGGCAGTAATACTGCCATGGTCTGTAGCTTCCCACTGGGGTCATTGCTGCTCAAAATTGATGCACCCATGCTCCTCCATCCATGATTTAGATAAAAGCTTCCACCAAATGGTGTGCGCAGTGTAAAATACCTCTTGCTTTGGGTAACGTGAGCTGGCTTTCATGACTGTTGGCATGTGTGTGGACGGTAACAGGACAGTGTAATCAAGAAGAGAGACATCGGCTTTTGTTATGCAAGTGGGATAACATCGAGAGAGGCTTGGACTCCTTCCCAGGTTCCATTGCTGTCGTAGGGTTTTGGCGGCACGGGTCAAGTGACACAAGGAGTTTCTGTCACAGAGCACTTCACCGTGAAGTAATGTTGTTTTTCACATATGCGTGTCCCTCATTACTGACAGGACCTAATGTGTGGGGCCATCTGCCCACAATTTAAGCCAAGAGAACATAAAAGGGTGTAACCATGAATGTGACTATTACAGCTGTGGAAGTTAATGAAGGTATCACTCACTGTATTATTACAGAGTGACAAAAGCCAAGCCTCACTATCCTCTCCTGCTAATGGATCCCAGCCATTATTTGCTGAATAAATCTTCCTCACCGTGTCCGTCTCTTCCTCATGGCTGCTTTCTCTCTTCCCTCCTTTTCTTCTCTCTGTCCTTCCAGTCCTCATTTCTGCTTCCTTTCATCTTTTCTCCCTCTGAACCTTCCTCTTCCACCTCATCGCGTTCTCATTACAGTTCCACCTGCCCTCGATCTCCTGCTTTCCTACTCTACCTTTACTTACGTTCTCTATTCAACTCACTCTTCTGCCCCGTCTCCCACAGTCCCAGTGAAGCAGAGAGAGATGTCGCAGAAGAAGATATTCCTGTTCTTCGTCGCCATCAGCACTGTCAGTCTTCTGCTGCACCATGGGGGCCACTTGAGCTGGTGAGTGATTGAGACACTCCCACACATATGCTAACACTCACATTATATACCCTCGATCTCTCTGCAAATCCATATGATGCTAATTACTATGAAAAATCTGACAATGTATTAAATTAACAGAAGAATTGGCTAATCAAAATAGAGATATGGCCAGATATGGAGGATTTCAGTGCAGATTCACTTGGTCGAGGGACCAATTATAATAGTAGAGGTGCTGCAGATCTTTGACAGCCCTGTATTCTGTTCTCGTATCCTTTTCAGCTAAATGTTTTGCACATGAAACTCTTCCCCCATTCCTGTCTTTATTGACTCCATTCATTGAACATTATTGTTGTTCTGTCTCTTGCCTCTCCACTTTTCACACATTGCTTTTTGGAGCTAATGGAGCTTCAAATAAATTATTGCACTTTCCTTTTTTTTCTGCAGGACCATGGAGGCCTTCCATCTCGGTTGTCCTGCCCTCCGCTCCCACCCTTTCCCTGGCCTGAAACCTAAGCACACCAATGTGGCCTTCCTCAAGACCCACAAAACAGCCAGCACCACCATGCAGAACCTGCTTTTTCGCTTTGCAGAGCGCAACAACCTCACGGTGGCGCTGCCTGTACAGACCTGCAGCCATCAGTTCTGCTACCCACGTACCTTCACCTCTCACTTTGTCCACCCACACACGCTACCCCCGAACATCATCACCAGCCACATGCGCTTCAACAAGGCAGAAGTACAGCGTCTGATGCCCAACGACACAATATATATCACAATCCTGAGAGAGCCTGGTTCCATGTTTGAGTCTTTGTTCAGTTACTACAACCAGTACTGTCAGAGCTTCAAGAGGGTCCCCAATGGCTCGCTTGAGGCTTTCTTAGAGGAGCCCTGGCGCTACTACCGACCAGATGAAAAGGACTCCATGTATGCACGCAACACCTTGACGTTCGACTTGGGTGGAGACAAGGATCGGCCAGCAACAGATGTGGCATATGCACGGGCTTTTCTGGCAGAGGTGGAGCGAGTTTTCTCCCTGGTGATGATTGCTGAGTATTTTGATGAGTCGCTGGTCCTCCTTCGCCATCTCCTCTCCTGGGATCTGGATGACATTCTGTATGTTAAACTCAACATGCGTACGCCAAGCTCAAAGCGGAGTCTGACACCAGGACTTCCTTCAAAGATTCGTGCTTGGAATTCCGTAGATGCACGTTTGTACGATCACTTCAACGCCTCATTGTGGCGCCAGCTGTCAGCTCTGGGGCCAGCCTGTGTGGCAAGGGAGGTGCGACTCCTTCGGCGAGCCCAGGAGAGGTTAATGAGAAGCTGCTTCGGTGGGCGGATGCCACTTCTACGCTCAGCTGCACAGATCAAAAACAAGGATCTCCGCCCCTGGCAGCCTAGTGGAAAAGTCGACATTGTGGGTTATGACCTCCCAGTAAATCTCAGCCGTGGGTTTTCGAGCCAGGCCCAGGAGCTCTGCCTCAAGCTCATAATGCCAGAGGTCCAGTACACACGGGTGCTCTTACGTTCCCAATCACTGCGGTACCGTCGAGGCTACCAGCTCCGGCCTCCACAGCAGTCACATCCCGTCCAGCAGCCAATACGCGCAGTCTTGCCTCGCCATCTGCAAGTTCAACGCAGCCAACCACCCCCAGCAGCCCCTGGCCCTGCATCAGGTCCAGGGTCCACCTCCACCTCAAAGCCCGCTGCAGGAACTCAAGGTCGGACCACAAAGTTAGGCCCTAAATCCTCACAGACCCAGGCCTCATAGACTGAAAAATAGAAACTTGAAGTGCCCAACAGACTGCATTGTTCTACCCATCCTGACCCTTGAGACAATGGTGCTTGGTTGGTGGGGGGCGTGGAAAGTGAGGATGTTCCTGAGAAAATGTCTGGGTTGTTCTTGAATCAGTTTTTCTACTGTGATAAAATAAATGAGGAAAAAGGGGGATTTGACACATTTGGACTTGAACTTGAATCTCTCCCCTCTCTGGTCAGTGAAATAGTATCAGGGTTGGCAAACACAAGGTGGGGAGAAATCTACAGTTGGACTCGGCTCAATTGCACACCTCTGCATGCCCGACCACAGTGGATGGGTGAAAGTGGTTCTTTGAAGCAAATCTGTTATGTGCGACCAGGACTCAATAGGGAAGTGCCGATATTGGGCCTATTGTGAGGCACAGAGTAGGCATTGTGTGTATCACACTGGTAAAGTGTCACGTTACTTGCTTTCATTCTCGGTTTCTCAAGCTCTTTTTCACTTTCTCTCCCTAACATCTCCCATTTAAAGTCCTTAAGAGAGACATAATGATATAAAGGGATCAGCTGTCAGGCTTCCAAAGAGCCTCCTAAGAGGCCAGACAGACACTGAGATCGCATCCAACCATTAATACAACAGCACAATCAACAATTCTCCTCTTCTTCTTCTTCTCTAAACTTCAGTGATGGGGACCTTATCCAGAGGATAACTTAAAGACTGCTGGGTACTTAATGTGGCCACCCATTATCGCTTTGACTCACATTCAGATTGAACACATAGAAAGCATGTCCTTTCAGCCTTAGACCTCCAGCTGAGATCGCATCTTGCATTGTAGAGGCTTTGCATTGAAGGCAAGGTTTCTGGATGTGGGGTTTTATTTCAATCTTGGCCATTATTGCAATAACATCCGGACCTACATTCTATACGAAAGGCATGGATTTAGTAACATACCAGCTACCCTACGCAGCACACATTGGCACAAACAACAATGTAAAACAACTTGACATCACAAAGACCTGAAGCCTGTGGGTTGGAGTGTTTGAATATTTTATCATATCCTCTAAACGCCCTCCTATGGCCCATGTTCTTGGGTTACACGGACCTACATTTCCATTAACAATACAAGGACCAGGCAAAAGCTGCTCATTCTGAACCCGGAAGCACAGGAGGGCAAAGCGAGCGCATCAGGCTAGTGAGCCAGCTGGTTTGGCCGGGATCTTAAAATGTCATCTCTTATCTCAGCTGTGATCCCTTTTTAATGCATTCTGCTCATATTTAATGTGTCATTTATGTTCTTTTGTACCACCAGTGATCAGCAGGATACTTCTAAGTAACTGGGGGGCAGAGTGTCTGTGTATATTTGTGTGTGTGTGTGTGTGTGTGTGTGTGTGTGTGTGAGCCAGGAAGGGGCTCTCTGCTTCATGTTGTGTTTTTTTCTGTGGCCAGCCAAGTTGGCATGGCAACAGTACGTAATGTGTGTGAGATTTATTAAAACGGTGTATTATTTATTATCCGGACTTGGAAGAGTCCCATTACTGTATTTTTAACTGGTATTTTTCACAAAGCACTGGATAAAAACTGTTCTCTGCCATCGAGTTAGTCGACCCTCTTGTGTTCAGCATAACACTTCAGGCAACAGAAATGGAACAAGGCATGTGGCAATGATATAAAAAATTCATTTTATACATGTTTTACATAATGCAAAACTACAAAGACCACTTCTGAAAAACGCACATTTAAACAAGTGTAGGCTCTTTAAAATTAATCTTTCATTCAGCAGTGCTTAAGTGCTCCGCCACGCGATGCTTTTGTGGTTGGAGTCTGCCGCACTGTAGGTTACAGTGATGAAAAACACACAAACCGCTGCTGCTCAGATAGGAATAAAAATTGGAGCTGGTGGAAAACAGGCCGGATCAGATGATAAACAGTTTCATGAAGTGGTTGTGAATATTAGAATTCAAAGTGTGCTTATCTGAACTTACCAAGGAACCTCACGAGTTGCACAGCAGTTGTTTTTTTTTATTTACAGATATTTGTGTTCAGATATGTGGAATATTTCTTCAAGCACCATACTCTGTAAAAACACTGTTTCCATAAAGGATAAAGCTGCCGTTGTTCTACATAAGGCTCTCACTACACATCCAATATGTGTTTATTTTTTGGGTTTGGTCTTTTCACGGAAAAATGTAGAATATCACCAGCCTTATCCTTTGAATCAATTTTCTGATAATGCTGAGCTTCAACTATATTTAAATTAGTTTGAAATCAGCTGCTACATGTAAAATAAAGCATTTTGTCTTTGAATGAAACTCCTGAATTGCTTTAACCTGCTGTAAAATAACAAGAAAACACTGAATGTATGTGTTTGTCTGTCACTATTTACGCATTTATGGAGACCCAAAATGTTCAATATTAAATAAATAAACAAGCCTATGAAATAGGCTATCATGTGAATACAGTCCGATCTAATAAACCTCAGAAGTTCATATTTATTTGATTCAAACTGTTTCTATATCAAAATGTCCTTTTTTCAAGGTTTCACAACACCCTTTTTCCCAAGTGACCATTTCATAATGCCACTTTTCACCACAGTCATTTCAACCAAGATAAACAGGGCAAAGGCAGCCACGTAGTTTGCTGTTGGGCTTGGGTCTGAAAAACACTCTGACACACAAAAGGGATATTTTGGAATAAAAACTGTTGTAATGAAATAAAAATGACTAGAAATAAACCTTGTTACTGTGAGATGAAGCACGGTGAAATAACTAGTATAAGAAAGAGCTGAGTTTTAACATTTTGTTGGATTGTTTCAGAATTTCATGGTTTTATAGATTTTGTCTGTATTTTCTCATATGATAATTTATTTCATAATGTCTCATATATTCATTTCTGAAGCTCAGAACTGAAGAAGCCTCTTGGATGAGAGGCGAAACGTCTTCAAGTATCTTCAATCAAGTCCAGTTGCCCTAGATTTAACCATCCTTTGATACAGTGTGGGATAAACTGATGCTCAAATGCATTCATGTGGTAAATGAAACTTTGCTGACAGTCATCTGTAGACAAAAAGGTAAATACACTAAACAGTACAATAAAAATAGGTATTCGAACATATTTTTCCTCCCATGTTTGCGTCTGACTGCAAACCAGCTGCAGAATCTGTTTTATTTCCCCTCTACTGCTCATTTATGATCCATTTCTCCACGGCTGTGAGTCTCTCTAAGTGCTCTTTTGATTGTACGAGTCGTTCAGTCGGCTGTTCTGCTTCTTGTGAGACTTTCAGTAATGGTCATGCTGCCGTGTCTAAAGTGTCGGCTATTCTTTGAAAATGCCAGAGGGGACGTAAAAACAGTACGCTAAAATCTCATCATCTTCACATTAGCTGCCCCTCCTTTCATTAGATTGACATCCCAAAGCTGTTTTTTTTATTTTAATTTTACTAGAAAATGAAACTGGGTTTCTTTATTGTGGTAATATTTGGGACTCTGCTGAATTTTTATGTTGTAGGGAAGTAAAATAGAAATAGTTCACGGACATCGGGTGAAAGTGGAATAGGTCTACTTAATAATCCTCTAACAGTATTTTCCTCTATTTCCTCTTTGATCTGCTCATCAATTATTTCCGTTGTCTGTTTATGGGCTTATCTGTTATCTGACATCTTGGTGATTGAGTGGCAGAGTTTGGATGGGTGACGGGGCTCTGAACAAATGGCTAACGACAATCAGAGCTAGGGGCCCCAAAGCCTTGTAATGATGGATGGTGAACATGACAAATAAAGTTTGAATGATTTCAATTCATCGGCGAGTGAAGATGTTTTGTCTCTGCAATTTCTCTCTTCAATGCAGATTTATTCAGACATGTGAAGACTTGAATTATTCTGAATATGTAACAATGTTATAACACACAACGACAGATGCTCAATTAAGAGTCTGATTATAGATGGTTCCTATTTCCCTGAAGACTCAAATCAGATTTTTTAGTCTGCAGTGAGTCTTTTGAAATTATCTCCATGCAGTACGTGTGCCTAAATGAATGAACAAATAGCTTCTTAGAAAGACAAAAACAAAATGCAAAGCACTGTGTTTGACTGTGGCTGAAGCAATCACGATGCTGTGTACCCCTCTGCCTGTCTGTCATTATGACCTGCTGTTTCCATAGCAGCGCCTGCTGTGAGGTGGTCCTCTGGACCGGCTGCCTCGGCACCTCTCTGTTTTTCCTCCAACGTCTTTGCTGCCTTTCTTTTTGTTACTCTTGTGTTTCACATAATCATGGTTCTAAACACAAGCACAACTAATAATTACAGTAATTAATAATAACAATGACCACAATAAAAGGGCAGAAAGAGAAAGAAAACATACCAGGTTCTCATCCTCCTCTTATTATGCCGGGAACTCCCCCACAGTGTTTGAAACTCTGTGAATAATGTGGCAACTGTAATTTAAGGAATTCCTAATTTTAAAGACACCTTAGTTCCCGACTTTATGAAGTTTCTCAATTAAATCACTTATCAATAAATCACTTTTTTACTGCATTTTTGTTAATGAGCTGTAGCCTCACTTAGAAATGAACATGATTTTTGCATGGAACAGCCACTATTTCTGCTTCTTATGTGAAGGTATTGGGTAAGAATGTGCGCTCTCTACAACAACGGCCACTACACCGTAGCTAACGAAATGCAGCCCACTAACGCCACAAAACAACCAACTCCCAGCACAACACATGATAGAAGTGTGTACCAACACAAACTCCACATAGGGATACAAAACACCCAAGTTTTGTGTGCTGAAGCCCATGAATCAGATGATGTTGGGTGAAAACATTCAACATCAGAAAGGTTTGAGTCACGGAGGGACCTCCACTTTGTTTTGAAACTGCAAAACCGACACAGAGTTGGATTTCATCTTGTTGGACAGGTAACTAACATTCCTATAAGCATGAGAAATTTATTGTGATGTTGTGCTTTAGTTGGCTCAAGTTAGATAACGTTAGCTCCGGCATCCAGTGCAATATCCTACAGCTTATGCAACCCATTCCACTATTATGTGTACCGCCGGCATTATGTCACCGTGCTGATTTTAGCCTACGACAAATAACGGTTCAAAGAAAATGTGGAGCAATTTGTTTGTACCAGCCTTTAGTGATGCAAGGCAGGGGCAGCCAGCTTTGTAAGGATGGATCTGCCACTGCTTGCTTTGCAATGTTGAATTTAGACTTATTCTCTGGTGAAAAGATAAACAAATAATGTTTGTTACTGAAAAGCATGCAGGCGAACTGGTCTCTGAACCACAGAGACCAGTTTTGTAAAGAAAACACAGATGAAATGTGAAATAGGAAATGACGCAAACCAAGAGGAGGAGGTGAGTTTAAAGTGTTTTGGAGTGAAATAGTTCAAAGTTCCAAATCTGCACTTTCACGGTAGGTCTACATCTATTGCAACAATCAACTTATTATTTATTGTCCCCTATTAAATAGTATTATATTTTCATATCCTACTGTTGCAATATACCTACATTCATTGTGAACTGCCCCCCTAAATAATTGCAACTTATAAATTTAAATAAATAAATGAATACATTTGAAAACACGGAATTCAGTAAAAATTTGAATTTGGAAAACACAGGGAGTTTTTTTTTGGGAAAAACAGAATCTGTCAAAAATTAAAAAGCATTTTACAGGGCCTATCGTAGCTCGTATGAGTAAGTAGTGTGTAGGCCCTCATGTGCAGTCCTGACAACAACTGGGCATACATACATGATGTCCTGTGGGATCTCCTCTCAGACCTTGATCAGGGATCATTCAGCTCCTGGACAACATGGCGGCATCAGATGCACCTATACATAAAGACCCAGATGTTCTCAATTGGATTCAGTTCAGGGGAACATGAGGGCCAGTCAATGGCATCGCCATCCAGAAACTTCTGGCCACATGAGGCCGTAAGGTCTGACAACAGCTCTTAGACCCCATCCCGACTAGGCTGCTTAAAGAAGTTTTACCCTTAGTCAGCACTTCTCTACTCGATATGAATCTATCTTTATCAACAGGCTATGTGCCACAGTACTTTAAAGCAGCTGTAATTAAACCTCTTCTGAAAAAGCCCAACCTGGATCCAGATGTTTTAGCCAACTATAGTCCTATATCTAACCTTCCATTTCTCTCTAAGGTCCTGGAGAAAGCAGTCGCCAAACAGCTGTGTGACTTTCTACATGGCAA
>JAPMOB010231159.1:0-29930 GCA_029875015.1 Lepomis gibbosus
TTGCACCTTGTGCAATGCGGAATTAGTTTACTAGGAGTTCCTCCAGTCTCAAGTAGCCTACCACCTAAACGCAAAGCACAACACACGCTACTCACAAGTACATCTTATTGAACATGATTTATTTATAGTAGAACAGCTTTCTCAAGCAGTTTGTGATGCATTTTGGAAACAGGAGATGAGCCCCTGGTCTAATGCGCCACCTTGAAACCTGGCTTGAAACCCGTTCGCACACATAATCTGAATGCCTTCGGCAGAATTCAAATGAGCCGTTTTAATCTAGATTAATCTAGATTAATTTCAAGATTAATCTAGAAAAATTAATCTATGCCCACCACTACAAAAAATATAAATAAATACATTGATAGTGGTGCAGAAATAGATCTCAGTCATGACAGCAACAGTTACTCACATAATCATTTCGTCTTTAGTTATTTTCCCTATAAAATAAAAGCGCGAGAAGCTTGTCTACTGTAATGCAGTATTTGGAGTTGTACTGAGCTTTTACTTTGAATGACTTTAAAAGAGTCTGTAGCCTGCTTCACACACCTGTGAAACAGCCTTCAGAAAACGTGATTTGCCTAAATGTACTCGGCCTGGAGATAATGGGGAAAGGAAAAAGCATCCGTAGGTTGATGTATGTGGATCCAACACCGAAACACAAACACTGCAACACATCCCCTACTGTGAAAAACAGTCGCTGCAGAATCTGTTGAAGTGAGGGAAAAAAAGTTATCCAGAGATGATATTAAACACCCAACCCTCAGTGTGTGAGT
Source organism: Lepomis gibbosus (assembly GCA_029875015.1). Taxonomy (NCBI): domain Eukaryota; kingdom Metazoa; phylum Chordata; class Actinopteri; order Centrarchiformes; family Centrarchidae; genus Lepomis; species Lepomis gibbosus. The sequence continues at coordinate 774 of JAPMOB010231159.1, forward strand.
CCTTTACCTTTACTGAGCTAACTGAAAGCCACGCCTGGATGCCTTAATATTTTGTCGCATATTCTCACCCACCTTCTAATATTGCTCTGATGCAAGACTTTTTTGCCTGACCCCTGCTGCATATTATTACTTTTTCTTCTTCTTCAAACGTACATATTAACCATAGTGGTGAGTATCTACGCAGCCTGAATTCTACCAGAAGTAGAACAAGAAGAATGTAGTGACGAAACACGCTCTGTGGCACTGTTTGTCCATTTTCTGTTACTGTAAAACATGACGACGCAGCATGGCAACGTACATGGAAGGGGACCAACGGAGTATGTGTAGATAGAAAAAGCTTACTCTAAGGTAATGAAAACACAACCGTTCATAATATAAGGTTTTTTACACACCACTGAAAACATAGTGATGGATATTCTATTACATTAGCAGTAAATCTCAGAAATATTACACATTGAACCTTTAAACATTGCTGCATAAACAACATCCAACCTCACAAACAACATTGACTCACCCACCAAATGAGATAAAATGTACTTCAAAGCCACATTGTTTTGCCACAGATAATCTCTCCCACATTCACAAACACACGGCATTGTGGAATTTTATGGGCTTTTGAATAAGCCTCTTCCTGAGACTCCTCCAGGTCTGCAAACTGACTTCTCCCTTTCTCAATAGGTGTCAATTTGGAGACTTGCCAGACAAGACAAGAACTTTCCATCCCTGAGAAAATGCCTTTTCAAGATAAAGTCACAGCAAGATGTGAAAAACCATCAAACGACTGGTTCATTTTAGCTGAAATAAAGTCAAAGAAGCAATGTACAGGTCTCCTGTTTTCCTCCTCTCCTTATCCTCTCCTTATCCCCCACCCCACCCGCAACATACATACAAACACCCTCTCTCTCTTTCTTCTCACCACCTGATGGGATCTGAGATAAAGTTTGCCAGCTGACTATTAGAAAGTTGAAGTTGTGATATTCTTCCTTTTTCAGGCAGGTCTGACTGCATGTTAAACAGCCATCTAATAAATCAGGAATCAGTTTCTCAGTTCATGTTGTCTTGATGTTTTACACAACTTCGATTTTTGAATGACATTAAATGAGCAGATGGACTGGTGACCTGTCCAGGGTTTCACTACTGACAGCCAAATGCTGGGTACACACTGGCTGATTTTAGGCTCAAAAATTAATCTAATGTTCACACAAGAAGATAACAACAGTTTGGCCTTCCTGGACTTTGCCGTACACATTGAAGAGGACAAGAGCCTCCAAATTGGAGTATATAGGAAAACCACTCATGCAGACCAATACCTACTTTTCAATCCCCACCACCTATTGGAGCACAAGCTAGAGATCATCAGAACCCTGCACCGCCGAGCTGAGAGCATACCAACCAATGCTCAAGCACATGAAAAGGAGAGGAACCACCTGAAGGGCCACTAAAAGCCTGCAGATATCCTAAATGGACCTTTGTGAAATCAGCCACAAGAACCAGGAAAAACACCAATACAATGGGGGATGAGGACAAGAAGAGTAAACAACATTGTGATTCCATACATGTCTGGAGTATCAGAGAAACTAAGGAGTTTTTTCAGCAATCACCACTTCCCTGTGTTTTTAAACACAAGAGCGTGCAAGAAAAACTGGAGGGGAGTAAAAAGTGTTTTGCGGTGAAAATGTAGCTGCCCGCTCTGCCAGCTGCCTGCTCTCATTGGCTGAAAGTGGATGTTGAGTCGGCCGATTCCTCCAGATATTTCGTGTGCTACATATCTGGCCGGTGTCTGTGATGTGTCAGTGATGTGTTGGGGAGTTATTTTGATGCACTGTTGAATAGTTCAACAACTGGCAACCACAGATCAAATCGGTTATTTACCTGGTGACCCAGTGGTTTTGGGCTGAACCCCACCGCCAGTGCAGCGCAAATTGTTTCATATCTGAAAGGGCAATCTTCCAGGGTGCAAAATGTTAGGGGGCTACTTTTCTACTCTCCGCAAATGAACTCAGATTCCATTGACAGGTCCTCACATTGCGCAAAACAAACTCAATTTTAAGCATGTGCAGCTCACACTGTGAGTCCAGACAGGAAAGTAATGGTAGGCTACGGTTTTGCAATAAAAACATCTTTAAACTGAAGAGCAGCCTTGCTGTTTTGGACTGTGAGCTGCACTTTATTGGAGCTGCTGAAGTTAACGTGTGGATTTGTGGTGAGCTAAGCCTATCTGACTGATCAGTAGTGTTTTTGGTTGGTTTCGGTTTCACATGCAGCATGCTGCCCCAAACTGTGTTGGTGTAACAATCTAAAGGGGATAGGCTTTATTCCAGCGGATCCATAACGTAACGCACAGCAGACTAGAGGCCAGCTAGAATTAAAAATATTATGAACTCATTAAATTATGACGTTAGTCTTGTAATATTGCAATATTTTTCTGGATGTCAGAGAATACTATGGAAAGATTTTGAATGTGCAGGAAGTTTTGAATGAATTAATTTAGACATAGGCCTAATAAAAGAGGTTATTTCCCCGAAGACTCAAAAGAGAAGAGAAGGCAAAGCATGTGTACTGACTCAGAAGGGTTTTATTAAATTAGAAGTTGAGGAGAAAACATTTAAAACAGATAGCATACAGAATTCCTGAATTCTATAAAATTTTAATAGTCTAACGTCCTGACTCAGATTGTCGCAAATTTGCATCAAACCTCTTCCTTTCAGACTGCAAGCCAAGATAGATGGATTCCCCCAAGGCCTGTTGGTGCATATTCGATACGTACCTAGGAACCTTTTGTAAACCCTGGTTTCTTGTTTATGCCTGTTGTCGCTAAATTTGCACCATACATCATACCAGAATTTATATCTTTTCTATTTTCCATAGAGAAATTAAAAAGCTTCACTTAATTTAACATCAGCTTGAAAGCAAATGAAAACACAAGTAATTAAAAAAAAATTTTATAGTAAAAAAATTCAGGCGTCAAGGGGTTAAAATTGGTGCAATGCTCAAAATCTGAGTACCACATGGATCATGCTTCAAACAGGAGCGTCGGGAGTCATCCAGCCTGAGGAAACGATCACCGACCGTCCACAGCGAGAGGGATTGAACATGTCTGTTTGCGTAAGTGTTCATAATTAGTTACTTTTATGAGTGTGTGGCGAGTTTGTGTATTTCTCCAAATATAAGCATTTTAACATCATATATCATATAAGGTCATATAACCTTACATATTTCCATCATTTATCACGATGCCAAACAAACACAATTCAGCCAAGATGAGCCAACGCCAGAGACTAAACACACATGGGGTCTAATGATATAATCAGGTGCAGCTGTGACAGGTGAACACATGCGTGCAGGTGTTGAACAAACGAGGTATAATCAGCTTCCAGCTGTCGGAAATAATCTGCACCAAATCTGTCCTATCAATTGCTTTTGTAAATATAAGATACAAAATGGCCCTAAAATCTATTTAATCTATGAGGTAAGTAATGGATTCCAAAAAAACACATAATGCTTGGCAAAAATGACCATATGAATATTTCAAGAACAACACAATCAAATGACAAATTCTGCCTAGTGTGAGCGATGCTCTTGAGAACGATTTCTTTCACCAAAACATTGGAATTAATTTATTTTTAGCTGTCCACAACAAAGCAGGGAGTTATACCACTGATGTTTTATGATGAATCAAACATTTCACGGTGCTTTGTACATTTCACAAGAGCCCATTCACTTTCTCAGTCAGCATGTTCTTATGCAACTCTTTTATGGTACAGCTTTTCTTTTTGCTGGTGTTAGACACAGAACTCCCAAGAGTCAACTTCCAGGAAAGATGAAGAAAGCAGTTTAATTTTTCAGATCATCAGGACTAAAGTGTAGAGTTTGTTGGAGGGCTTGGTGTAGGAACTTTAGAATAACCCAACTACACACACTATCAAAGTTTTTGACAGCTGCGATCTGCCACATGGTAAGAAAAAAATCTACCGAAGTGTAAAAAACTTGAAAAAAATGGTTTCTTCACTTGTAAAGGCCATTTTAATGTTGTTTGGCAGAACTAAATAATTTATTGTCTCTTTAACCTGAAGCACAAACTGCTCTTTCTTGCCATGAAGATATGAGTCTTAATTGGCACTGTCACTCTTCATACATGGCAGCGTGTCCATCATCACCACTCAGGCATGTCTGACATTCTTTTCTCAACTCAACAGGTGAGCCAAACTCTTGTGCTGATTGTTTACTCCAGGCTTCCTTTCCCTGTGTGTGTCCTGTCGCGCATTATTTAAAGGCAATATGTTTACACCATATGGCGTAACAATGGACTGCCTGGTGTGTGACAAAACATATTATTTCATCTCTGAAGATGTTTAGATGGCTGTTTGACAGCCAAGTGTGCATTAGAGAGTAGAGAATAAATATGCAAAGAACAGATGGATGGACAGAAGATAAGAGAGAAAATGTGGCGTCGTCAACTGTATAGTGAAATGTAGCATCAAAAGGATTTGCATATAAAACATAAACAAAGGCGAGCCAAACTATGAAACTCTTTGCCCACTCACTTGTTGTCTAACCGGTCAGCTTTCTTTATTCTGGCATTATGTGTGGCATATGGCGTATTTGGTCATTTTCCTCTGACCGAAAGCAAAATGAAGGAATTTAATGTTTTCCCACAACATGTGGGAAAATCCAGCTGTGGTTTTAATTTTTCACTATAGATGTTCTGGGAATTTTTACCCCAGAAAAAGTTTGAGTAAGTATTCTGTTTTTTTTTTCTGCAATTCACCAGCTCCACAGGGGGTATAACTGTAGTCCAATAACCAGAAAGATGGTTGTTCAATGTCCAGCTCCTTCAGCATGTCAAAGTGTCCTAAGGCAGTATACTGGACCCAAAATTGCTTGCAAATTAAATGTGGATGAACGTGTTCATTTCTGTTTCTGATGAGCAATTGGCACCTTAGCCTCTTGTCATCAGTGTATGAATGTGTGTGAATGGGGTGAATGTGATGTAGTTTAAAGTGCTTTGAGTGGTTGGAAAGACTAGAAATGCTACTCAAGTACTTACTACTTACTGGGCTGTAACCTCATTTAGAAATTAACCACACGCCTATTTTCTCTGTTGCTTGGAACAGCCACTATTGTGGCTATAGCCTCTCGAGCCTCTTGCCTACTACGATAAGATAATTATGTTTATTTCGAATACATATGTAAAAAGAACATCCGACAATAAAAAAAAATCAAGTAAGCAAGTCAAACTGATTAGAATAACACATTAATAAATTAATTAACAATAGTTACAGCCAAAGACTTTTTAAACTCATGTCAATGTCCATTACATATTCGAAAAGGAGTGGGAAGAAGAAGAAAAAAATGAATCCCACCCTCCATCCACAAATCAAAAGCTTACTTCGACCCGTCTTCCAAATAATATCTTCTTTGTTATACCCACAAGCAATTCAAAATGAACATCAATTATTTAAACAATTAAATAAAAAAATATGATAGAAAAGAATAAATTTCAACAACTGAACCCCTGTCTTCATCCCTATAACCACTGAAAACCATATATTTATACCTGATTTTAAACTGATTTATGTTAGGACATTGCTTTAGTTCCTCATTGAGACTGTTCCATATCTTTACTCCAGAGCTTGAAATGCAAAAATGTTTCCTGGTTGTCCGTATCCTGTTAGTTTTCAAGTTATAACCTCCCTCTCTCTCCCTAAATAATATTTGACTATTTCTCGGCAGTTGTTTATTTTTGGCTTTAAACAGTATTTGGGTTGACTGATACTTCACAAGATTTGTGAATTTTAATAATTTTGACTGTAAGAATAATTAAGTGTGATCCCTATATCCAGCATTGTGAATAATCCTTATTGTTCTTTTTTGCAAAACATATAGTGAATGTAATGAACTTTCAGAGTGTCCCCAAATCTCAGCACAGTAAATGAAATATGGTAAAACCAGAAAACAGTACAAAATGTGCAGTGTTTTTTTGCCGCAGAACCTGCTTTACTTTATTTAATACTGCAATTGATCTTGATAGTACATGATTAATGTGTGATTTCCAACTGATTCTGTCATCTATAATTATGAAGAAAGTTATTTTCATATACTCTATCAATTATAACCCTATTTGTATGTTCACCTGAATATTCATATTTTCATTCCCAAATAACATTTTAGTTTATTTAAACTGAAAAATTTATTTTTATCAAACCATATTTGTAATTTGTTCATTTCTTTAGTGACATCCCCCACTAGTTCCTGTAGGTTTTCACCTGAACACACTATCTTCAGCAATTTAGATACTGAACATGTCATTAAAAATAAACAATTTTGGTCCCAACACTGACCCCTGGGGGACACCACAAGAGATGTCCAAACATTGTGAAGTGAAGTTTCGCAACTTCACAAACTGTTGTCTCTTACTAACAGAACTCCTCACCCAGTCTATTACTATCCACCATACCATACCTTTCCAGTTTATTTATAAGTATGTCATGGCTGATTGTATCAGAAACGTTTTTAAGATCAACAAGTACCCCTATTACATAATTTTTATGATCTATGGCACTTGTGATTTCCTCAATTGATTCTATTATTGCCATCAATGTAGATCTGTTTAATCTGAATCCATATTGACTGTCTGTGAGTAACTGGTGCTTATCCAAGAATGTATCTAATGGCCTGAGAAACACTGAGCTTGGATTTCTCTCTATTAATTTATTACAGTGATCTTCATATGTCCCAGGATCAGGGATTTTTCCAGCTAGGTCAAGTCCCACGTTTACAAAGAACATATTAAAATTGTTAGCCACATCATTTGTGTTCTGTATTCCCTTTGTGATCCATGGGCAGTTTGTAGCAGCAGTTATTTTTGATGGTGGAGAAAAAGTTATTGTCCGGGTCTATATCTTTTTCCAAATATTGTAAGTTGTAGTCAGTGTATTCAAATGGTTTCAGTTCCTGCTGGTCTTGATCATTGTTCATCAGAGTTCTTAGGTTATTGTCTCCAGATGTAAATGAATTAGTTCTTTTAGCGTGTGTCATATTGTTGTGTGTAGTACCTTACCTTACCAGTTTGTCATCACTGATACTTATCCAGTTCCTCAGTATTCCTGATGAGAAGTACTTTGGCTTCCTCCTGTGATCCATTTAGTTGAATGAATATTTTGCAGTTTGAAGGCCAAGTGTTTTGAATTTTCCTCTGTTTCTTCAAGTATAACTGATATTCAGGTACACAGCTTCACCGTCTCAGACGCTGTAACCCACATTATATACAATAATGCATAACAGCACAGGACAACAACACAGTGGTAGAGCCATCCACCACAGTAAAGTTACTCAGTGCGGTCTTAACTGTTATAAAGTGTGACAACAATCTTATTTAAAATCACTAACCATTTTGTTATCATCCAATACATGTAGCTGTGCTGACACTGCTTAGCCTCTGGTGTAAGATAAACAAACAATAAGGTTAGTTACCTAAAAAGCAGACAGGCATGCTAACGCTGATATACTGTATCATTTAAAGAGTATAGATTGTTCAACCTTAAACGGATAAAAGTATTACTGTTATGTTGCAGTGGGAGTTTGCATGAGTTTCCAGCACGTTGTGTGAAGCTGTCTCACAGTGAATCTGTCTGTGTCGAAGTTTGCTCGATCATGACCGTGCTTACACGCACACACCTGGTTGCAATCTAAAATTCACACAGCTAATGGTTACTAAAAACTAAATACTGTAAAGCCCCTTTAAAGGAATCTCATTTGAGAAATTCAGCTTGGGCTTGAAGACTATATCAGAAACCATGTGTTGCAACTTGGGGACATGAAGTCAGGGAAGGTCTCATAGATGTGTTTGAGTTGCATTGTGTAAAATGTAGAAACAAGTGTTTGTTGAGTTTGACCCATAATAGCGACTGAAAGTCAGAATATTTTGGCATCTGTTATTTTATTTATGTCCTTTAACTTTATTGAAGTAATAAGCAATACTAAACTGCCGGGTTAACCCTTTAATAAAGCACAACATACATTTAAGATAGTATGAAATTCTAATCATCATTAAGAGGCAGGCAGAGGCAACAGAGAGGCAGGCAGGCAGGCAGAGTGATAACTGGGGGAACAGACGGAACATTTGACAGGCAGACATGGGGCAAACTTAATAACCAACACAGACAGGGCACATGTAACACAATAGCAGACAAGAATTATAACTTCAGACAACAACAGAAACCCATGTAAACATACAAAACCTAAAAGAGAACACAGAACTAGAACACAGAGTATTGAGCAGACTAAACTAAATCAACATGATGCAGAGAAAGAACTAGAAGTGAACGACATGAACTAAAGCACAGGACTAGGAACAAAGACATGGAACAAAAACCCAGGCTCCCCAACAAGACACCCAGACACAGAGGAACCATAATCAATTGTGTTTTGTACTTTTAATAAAACATTTTTCATGTATTTATTTATATTAAATATAATTAAATGCATTGTAATCCATTGTAATCCATGGATGGATGGATGGAGTGTTTTGCAAAGGTTTTGTGGGCATCTTCACAAACTGTTAAGGTGAAGCTATTAACTCTCAAGGATTTTTCTTTTTTAAGAAATTGGTGCTAGCACATCAGTAGCTGATCAGGAGTTTCAGAGGTGTGAGTGTGTGTTCTTCATGGATGTAGAGCAGAGCTTTGCTGAACTTTACCTGAGGCTAGCCTTGTATACTGTCGATTAACCAGGCAATCACACAGCACATGGCTTAAGACCAGAGGCTGAGGCAGCAGATTGTGTTTGTGCTCTGCAGAGACATTAACAGTCAGAGGTGCATCTTGGTTTCTTTAACTATACATCACAGAGTGCAGTAGCCTTAAGGATAGTGAAGCGGACGTGCGAACAGTGTATTTCCAACCAGTTTCAAACCTGAGAATGACAGGGCAGAGCTACACTCTGTATCCCTTTCAACTTTCACTAAAGCAGTTGTGACTTTTACTCACTGCTGCTCAAATGAAATGACAGAAAAAAGAGCACTAGAGCTCAGCACTCGACAGCTCTCAAACTGTAATATGTGAAACTGTGTTGACTTGAAGAAGGATGTCGTCCTACTGTCTGTTTCTTAGCCTACTCCGTTTTGCCTGTTTTATCATCATCATTTAAAATTATATCCTGGGACTTTTGAGGCTCTCATCCCAATTTTTATGCCTTAGAAAATATACATTTATATTATTTTTGTGCTACACTTGATCAATAAACCAATGATCATGATCCAGAGCCCTTGGCTTCATTTCTTATTTGGGTGTGAAAGTAAGAGAGTTTTTTAAATCTGTGATTAAGAGTCTGCCTTGTGTCATTCTGAAAGGAACACTGTCCACAAAGTACTTTTTAGAAAGTAGTTTGTGGATAAATATCACCCTACTTGGTCATACTAGTGCTTTCAATGCCTATTATGGCAGCTGCTTACCCATTATCTAATGAGTAAGGCAGACTCCCTGCTGTGTTTTCTACCTCAATAAATGTTGTTTCCCAAGGTCAAACATCTAACACAATGCATTTTTAAAAGATGTAGAGGACAAATCCAGTGGTAGAACAATGTGAAGAGCATGGAAGTGCTTCTTTGTAACACAGGAGAAGCTGACTGAGCTTTGTGTCTTTTTATATTAATCTTGTACAGTTTAAGATGAGGCCAATGTAAAATGAAACATTTTTGCTGCACCTTTGCTGTATGACGGCATAACTCAGGCTCTATCCCCCAAATGAAGTGTTTGGAAAGGCCTGTTGGACCAGTCACTGATTTAAGAACATGGACTCAGAAACACTATTTATGAACTTAACTTGGACCAGATTGCTCTGGTCAAAACATGAGTAAAGTTTCTGAGTACCCAAAAGGATTGCTGGAAGGATTGTTTCTAACTTAGTTGTGCGGTTGATATAACAAATGTGACATTGATCTGTGTCCCGTGTGCTGATCCAAGAGCTGACCATCTGCTAACAGAAGCCAAGCACACGTGTGTACACACACACACACACACAAGTGCAATGAGATAACTTCAGTTATGAATTAGTGCTGTATAAATTAAGATTTGTTTTTTTTACAGCAGTGACTCACTATTTTAAAGATTATACATTTTGCTGGTGTGTAGAATTAGTAGACTGTGTTTTGTATTCTGTAAGCCCTTGCCAGACATGGAATATGTAACTGTCTGTTAAAGTAGTGGCTTTGTGTCATTCAGACATTGGTGACTTTTATGTTAATGTTCCTCATAGCTTCATGATAAGATATTTACAGAAAGAGCATTCCTAGCCTCAAACCATTAGCTAAACCTAAAGCAAATTCTAACCTTAAATGCTAAAACCAGGTCTAATAAACCAACAGCCCCATCAAGAAATGAAAATGTTCTCTCTCTCAAAAGGTTGGCACTTTCCAAAAACCTAATATCTTAACAAAATATCCATAAATATTCTTAACCAATAAAAATGTCCCAGAATGGCCCCCACAATCCAAAAAAATGTCTGCACTTCCTAAAGACCCGCTTTAATAATGGAAGCATTAGATACGTTATAAACTTTATAAATCCTTTAATAAAGAAATTGGAATAAAGAATATAATTGCGACTAATAAAGTAATATGTATGGGATGGGTTGAGTAAAGTTTGAGCCAAAAATGAACTCACTTTTTGAATGACAAATATCTACTGTCATAGGTTATCTTTTTAAATATTAAAACGCCTTAGTGTACAAAATTCATACTGAGCTGATCAAAGTGTAGGAAATGGGTTTGTTCCCTGCGTCTCAGGTGTTGTTGGGGTTAGGCAACATAAAAAAAATAAAAAAAACTTTGTTGTGATTTTGATTAAATATTGAGAAAGTAAACACATCCTTGTCTCATGTCACTGTTTTGCTTTTTCACAAAGACCATTATTTCCCCTTAATTTTAAGGTTTAGAAACATAAAACATAATTTGTGAAATTGTTAAATGTCGATAAATGTTAGATTCTGTAGTAAAAAAGTCAAATGCCACCACCTCAAAGGCACAATCACCTTGTGTTTTCAGTCAACATGAGAAATGACAAGTAAGCGCTCATCAGAAGAAGTTAGAAGTGACCTACTGGTGAAATAAGGATGGGGCAGGTCAGAGATTTAAACAGGTTAAAATCCTGAACCTAAAACGAAGCCAATATAAAATATGACAGGATGGGTGAGATATTGAGCTGACCTGCTGGACCTGGTCACCAGCGTTGCAGCAGCATACTGGACTATTTGTCAACAGTCCAGGGATGACTTGTGAACAGAGATGTGCAGTTTTTTTAGCAGGGAAGATATAAAAGCATGAGTTATCATCTATAGTTCAGGTGGTGATACAACAGGTTTGAGTTTAGCAAAACATGCATGGGGCAATAATTTGAATTGATGGTTAAATGTTATCTGTTCGGCGTTACATTTCTTTCTAAACCTTTTTTTGTATTTTTCTGTAAAATAGCAGCATATGAATGCAATTTCTAGGAGATGATGTTTGGCATCACCCTGCTTGTTGTCCCAAGAACCAGACTGAAGACTGAGCCAACCTCTTTGTCAGCTGTGGATAATAGATTGGCAATTCGGTTTAACATTATTGCTATTTTGTTTTATGTAAAGCACTATGCAATTGTTCATTTAAAAAGATGCTATACAGTCAAACTAGATTGTAGTCAAGACCGCCCAAACCGAGGCCAAGTCAAGACCAAGACCAGAGTTTATGTAGACCGAGACAAGACCAAGACTTTTAGGAGCTGAAACCAAATCGAGACCGAGACCGAATCAAGACCAAGACCGGTTCCTCAATATACATGACATAGAATTAAACGTGGAACGAGATCATAGGTACGTCTTAAGTTGATCTGAAAGATCCACATTCCCATTAAACACCCACATACAAACATTAAGAGCTGAAATCAACTTAACCATCTTTATTCAACACTCCTGTCTGTTGATTTCTGATTCAAATGAATTAAATCAAACATTCATTAACGGAGTGCGTGTAAAGAGGGGCGGGAAAGGGTGACAGTCATTTACAGTAACAACATATTTAAATAGGGTTATCGGTTGCATTTGTAGTTTTACATCCAATCAAAGTTAGGATGTTAACAAATAAATCAGACAATGCAAAAGCAATTTCTTGATATTCCCATAGCTATGATCTTGAAATAAAATCCTGAGTCTTCAATGTCCAAGACCGAGTGCAAATGCAGTCAAGTCCAAGACCATCAAAAAATGGTCTTAAGACCGGTCTCGAGACCAAGACCGGTGTCAAGTACTACAACATTAAGTCAAACCAATTCTCTTTTCCCACTCCTTTCATTGTCTTCCTCGGTCACCCTCTCTGCCTCTGCAAACACTGATAAACTGATGGCCATTTGTTCAGCTGTAGCACCATTTTCCTGACTGAGCTCTTCTTTTGACTTGGCAGCCGATGGAAGTCACAGATGAGGCTAATTAGCTGCCTCTCTCTCTCTCGACCCTGGCAAACCTCACGCGGGGCCCTGAAATCATTGTCATTTACGCCAATCACAGCTTTAATAATGTGTGAGAGAGACACTCCCACAGTATAGTGTCACTGAGAAAAAGAGAGCTTCAGTTTGTCTGAGTACAGTAAGCTGTGTGTGAAGGGGTTTATCTAAAGTTAAGACTTTTTTTGAGCCTCATTTTTTAAAACTATTTATTGTCAGCAATTGATCTTTGCTCATTGACTATTGCTGAGAAAATTTTATCTGTGATTTAACATTTGGGAGAAGAAAAAAGCAAGCAGTCAGATGATTGGACAGGCTGTAAATAAACACACAGCTCAGCCAGATAACGTAAATCCCTTTAATTGTTGGTAAAACTATGAGTATATCTGAGATATAGTTATTAATCACTCACCACGCAGGTAAAGTGTTGTTTGAACATCTACTTGGAGGACAGTAGGCCACAGCTGGAAGAATCAGTTTTGCATTATTATGTTTTGCCTTTGTTTTCTCTTCTAAAGATGTTGACTAACCTGGATGTTAAAAGGTTTCTGACCTGTGTGACAGAGAAAAAGAACAGAATCTAAGAAAGAATGGAAAGTCAGACTGACACTGAAAGATAAAGATGACATCTAGAGAAAGAAAAATACCAAATGAACAAAAAGGAGCAAGTAAAGACAAGAAAACAAAGAGAGCATGGACGGGTTACAGGCAAGTGAGACACAAGGAGGCAGAGGCTGGCCAACCATCTGTCTATCTGAATGGCAGATAAAACAAAAAGTGAGTGATAGTAGCAGAAACCGACGGACAAGGAGACAGACAGGCCTGTGTGGAATGAAAGCAAATTCAAAGATGACAGGTTCATTTCCAGCTGCCTGTCTGTGCGTCAGTGAGGCAAGTGTTTGGTTTCACTTTCATTCGAGTATGTCACTCCACTGGAGGACCTAATGGAGGACAACCATCCCTCCATCTGTAAGACAGATGTACGGGTAAAAGACTGCACATGTAACAAGCTCTGTGTGTTTTCATACGAAATAATTGAAATGATCTGACAATCTACTGTGGTGCAGGGGATTCTGGGAAAATTCAGTTTTCTAATAAAATGGTTTTTTTTGCCCAGAATAAAGTCTGTAGCTTGTCCTGAGTAACTATCATAATAGAAACTATTTAATTCAATTTATAGAGCAGATTTCAAACAAAAGTCTTAAAAGCACTCTGCAGAGAAAATAGAACACAGTGGCAGTAGGGTTGAGATGGGACTGGTCCTAAAGCCAGTTATGTTCTGGATCTGGTTCCAGGTTGCAAAACTATCTGCATTTGCTAAACTGTAATGTTCATGAATATCTTCACCCCTCCTCACTCTTTTCAATACGACAGAGTGATTTGTAAAACATTCAGATCGCAGGCTTGTCATTTTTAAAAAAATCACTTTTAATGGTAACTTACAGGAATCTGCAAAGAAATTTCTCAAAGTCAAAAATGAAACATAGTAGTTGTTTGGTTAGCATTTTCTTGGACTACTGCTCTGGCATGGAGTGTCAGAGAAAAAAGTAGCACTCTCAGTGGTGTAGTCTACGTGATACGCATATATACGCCGTATACCTGCTAGGAACGGTCAAAGATTTCCGTATACCCACTTAAAATAGTGAGATGATACGTATCAATATCGTTTTGTGACAAAATTTTCACACATTCATTCAGAAATTCACCCCGTCTGTGTTGTGAAGCACTGACGTGAAGTTTGGGGCATGTCAACTACCAAACAACAACACAGCTGCCTGGCAGTCAGTCGGTGCAAGTTTGAAATGAACTAATGTGAATCACTGAAGGAAATGTGAAAGGCGAGCAAACTCAAACTACACTCTTTCAGTGTTTTGGTGAGCCTGCAGCTGAAGCTGCTGCCGCTCCGGGTGACACTGCAGCTGCAGCAGATCACGAACGTTAAAGTTACAGAAACTACAGAAATCGAGCCAGATGAGGCTGATGCTAATGTAACGTTACCTGGTGAGTGAAAGCAGCATATACGTTATCATTAACGGAACTGGAACAGCATTGTTGGTATATTGAATTGCAGCTACAACTAGTTAACTAACGTCAATGTGGTGGATCTTGAGATGATATGGACCACTTTTTGTGTCCTCACAGTTAAAAATGACCTGTAATGTATGAGTTTTAGTGATAGACCTGCACATAGGCCTGGTCATTGTTATCACTGCTACAGCTTCAGCTTTCCATTGATGTTAATAGTTGCAACTTACACTCTTAAATGTGCATTAAAATTGAAAGCAGGTAAAATCAGAATGAAATAACATATGGCTTCATGCAGCTCCTAAATGGTTGAGTTAGATGGTGATTAACATTAAACTTTAGAAAATCAGTTATTTTCACCACCTGCATAGGTGTCATTTACACTTGGGACTCTAGGGAAATGTCCCCACCACTTTTTGAAAACATTTGTTAAAAAACATTTCTGAAAAATAGCTGGCAGAGCAGGCAGCTACTTTTTCACTGCAAAACACTTTTTAATCACCTCCAGCTCTCTCTGTCGCTCACTCATATTCACCCATATTCTTTGTCGTTATAATTGCTCTCTTTATAATAACAAACAAAAGCTTTTTTGTGTTTAGTTTTGCGTCATTTCCGGTTTTATGTGTTTTACTGACAAAACGTGGTTTGGAGACCAGCGTCGGGCGTCATGTAGTGTGAAGATGGTACAATCAAAAGAGCACTCTTTTCAAAGAGTGCTCTCTTAAGATCTAAACAGAAAAGTAAACAGGAGAGTTAAAGTTACAGTGCAGTGTAAGTTATAAATCTACCACTTTAAATTTGATTTAATTAAAGGCAGCGGTAAACAGAAAAGTCTTTAGTCTTGATGTAAAAGAACTGAGAGTTTCAGCAGACCTGCAGTTTTCTGGGAGCTTGTTAAAAATGCTCTGAAAAATAGTTTGCAACAAGAAATGTGAAAAAACAAATTACTTTTTGGCGCAATAAGAAAACATGCAACGCAATGTAAATATAGAGAAAACAGATCTGCAATTTCCCCTCAAAAAATACCTAAGTAAAAAAACATCAACTATTTACTGATTACTGCAAATATATTATTATTCTGAATTGACACCTGCCACCTGAACTGTGTTCTCCTTTGTATAAGTAAAGACATTTCCACCATAAATTGGTTCAAAAAATGTCTCCAGAATGCAAGAAATTAAGTGTTTAATACTCAAAATCTTCTAGGGGGGGGCCCCCAGAACCCCCAATCGTATATTTCATCAAGGAAAATATTTCTTTAAATATTAAAATATCTTCTAGTCTTGTTCTTTTGACCCCAATATTCTGGATTGTCACGTCTATTATGCTAAGTGTTTTGTCACAACTCTAATCTGATCCCTAAAATGTCCCCAGAACTGTTCAACACAAAGCGACACTCTTGCCCCGTTAAAGTCTTAGCAGTGTTGATAACACACAGCCTAAGCAGTCCAGCAGAATGCTCTTTCTTACACGTACATGAATACTGTATATATATGTGAGTGTAGTGGTGCTTATGGGACGTGTTACTCTGGGACACATGAGGCTGGGAGGGAAAAATAACAGTATACTCATTACTAAAAACTAGACACCACCACTGAGCAGTCTGTAAAACCACTTTATAGGCTACACCAGTTATTTCATACAATATTGTTGTAGCTCCGGACTGGGCACTAATAAACTTAACATCCAAAGAATAATCACCATCCATTTGGATAATTGACTAACGTCAAATTTTACAAACAAAGTCAAATATTCTCTCTGGTTTAAGCTTCTCAGTTTAGAGAATTTGCTGTGTTTTGTCAAACTGAACATTTTGGGGTTTTGGACTTAATGATTAACTAAAAAATTGTCTGATTAACTGATAATGAAAAAAAATCAATATATGCAGCCCTTGTTGTGTTGCAGTTACGCAAGGGCCTTTATGCTGCCAGTATAGACAGCTCAATTGAATAAAACTAAAACACGCAACTGAAGAATATAGCTGGCAGATTTGCCAGGAGTTTTGAACTTTAGTTACTTAGAAATTCTTAAAATACAGTAGATTCAATGAGGGATTCGGGATGTCAGCACAGAAGAGGCTTCAAAACTCAATAATTAAAGCAGCAGACAACAATACAACACTGTAGAAATAGATAAATAAAGCTTTGCACAAAACGTTGTTTTGTCTCTAGAAAAAGTAAGTATGAAAACTACAACGCTGAGCCTCAGTAAAAAGCACATTGACATTTTTAAGTTGACAGTCTCGCTTCATGTCTGCTCTTCAACAGAACATACATTTCCTGCTGCGTTTTAATCCCCTTGAAACATAATGTTCTGTAAGAGGAAATATTAAGTCCTTAGACAGGAGAGGCTCATATTTTTGTTGTTCCAGGTACTTTAAGTAGGGAGAGGGAACAAAAGTTTAAAAACACTTCAAAATCCCACTAGAGGATGATGAAAGGGGAACAGAAGTTGATATGAGAGTGGGGAAAGAATAAGGATGTGCTATTCATCACTTCAGTGAGGAGACGGGTTGATTAAATATTCAGTTTGATATCAGATGAGTGTCGAACTCGCCTTACACTCGTACCGAATGAGCTGCAGCTGCAGTGGTGCTGTATGGCAGCCTGAATGCATGTTGTGACTGAACAGTGAAAGGGATATTTAAAAACTTCCAAAGACACTCGACCCTGGGAAAAAGTGCTACTCTGACAAAATGGTTGGTATCATAAAATTAGCACACATCATGGCAGAACAAAAAGTAGACCAGAATTAGATGAAATAGGGGTTTTTGTAAGTGTGTAGTTGACAGGGTCGTTTTTAGAACTCTTCTTTTATTTGTTCATGCCTGTGTTGTGTAGAAACCAGATCTTAGACATTTCATGCCATTTTTATGGTACCTGATGTATTTATGGGGACAAATAAGTTCCTTGATGGACATTCAGCTTTGAGCTCATGTTCATTTTTGACCCTGACTGTCTCTGTTCCAGTATCTTCTGTAACTTGTTTGACAGGGAGCTTCTTACACCTGTTTCTGAAAAATCTGTCATGTTGAGGTATCTGACACTGTACTGGATAATAAAAGATGACAAGTGTGTATTTTAACAAACATTAAGCAACCACTGTTAGCACTACTAACCACTAGCGAATTAAATGTGTCTTAAACAATGAAGCTCTATCAGAATCTTGTAGCTGACTTGTAACAAAGTACATCTTGTTAGTAGTTATGACCTGATAAAATTTTACTATCCAATAAGTAAGTAAAACTTTATTTATATGGCATCTTTTATTTAACACAAGTTACAAAATGCTGTACATAGCAAGCATAAAATAGAAAGGTTCATTCAAGAGAAAAACATTAAAAAGGTTATACATATACACACATACAAACAACACATGCAGAGAGCCACAAAAAACGTTCAGCAATAACACACCGCCTGTAGCCGTGGTTAATGAAAAGCTAAACTAAGCAAGTGGGTTTGTAAAATGCTTTTTGAAACAGTCAGACTCAGTTCATCTTATGGAAGGCGGGATATTGTTTCCAGAGTCTGGGTGCTAGGGCAGCAAAACCACGGTCGCCTTTTGTTTTACATTTGGTATGCAGTTTAGCCAACAGGTCTTAGTTGGATGACCTGAGAGGATGCTTGTGGTGTAAGGCCTTAGTAGCTCAGAAATTACAGGCGGCAGCTAAGCAATGTAGTGCCTTATTAGTGAATAAAATAATTTTAAAATCAACTTCTAACTTTTTTTTTCAGTGTTTGAGTTGACAAAACAACAATAAAACTAAAGCAACTGATTATCTGGCCCAAGGGAAGCAAATACATAGAGAAAACAATAGGCCAGAAGATTGACCCCTGAGGCACTCCATATAACAGGGGAGCAATTGAAGACACAAATTTTGCCCATTGAGATCGAGAAATCAAACCACTAAACTAGCGCTGCCCTGTGAGAAAACCAGTGCGTCTATTTAGTCTGTTGATGAGGATGGAATGATCGATGGTATCAAAGGCAGCGCTAACCTCTGGTAGAACTAAGATGGAGTGTTCCCCATTGTCAGCCTGCATGAGAATTTCATTTCATTTGTTCATTTGACTCTTAAGAAAGCAGTTTCAGTGCTGTGTTGTTGGCAAAGGCAAGGAATTTTAAAAAATGTATTCCTTTTAGCAACTTGAACGAGCTGCTTAGCAACCAGTTTTTTCCAATACTTTGGAAATGAAAGGTCATTTTGATGTGGGGCTCAAATAGTTTGGAACACAGGCTGTCTTAAAATGACGGGGGACACAACCGGTGGTGAGGGACAGGTCTATAAAAGTGAGTACAGGTAAGACCTCTTTAAAGAATCTGGAGGGTATGATGTTCGCAGGAGGATAGGCATCGATGAGAAATTGTATCATTAAGGTTGTGCATGGTAATGCTGCCAAACTTGGTTTGGAAATTTGGAATATTACTAGATAGATCAGATGATGAGAGTGGGGCACAATGTTGGATCTGATAGCGTTGATTTATTGAAAAATTATTAATACAATTCACATTCTTCAGTTGAGGTAACAGAGATAGCAGTGAGTGGAGGATATATAAGCTGATGTGCTAGTAACTGATCTAACGATGTGTAGCAGATCCATATTGAAATAACTTTAAACATTTATACTTGTATGCAAAATCTAAGGCGAGGTAAGCACATTTCAACAACAAGGTAATTCAAAATATTTTACATAAAACATAAAAAGCAACAGGGAAATATAAAAAAGTTTTAAAAGAGTTAAATAGAAAATAAAATCAGGCAGGTCTCTCACCTTTGCTTATTTTACTCCTTTCATTCCCCATCTGCCACTCTACCTTTTTTTAAGGACTCTAACCCTAAACTCTGGTGAAAAGGACCCTGTCAACAAGTTACTTAGGGACTCTAACCTTTTAACACTTGGGAACCCTAAAGCCTAGTGCACACTACATGATTTTTTGGCCGGTGAGCTTGGCGACCGTCGGACTGTGATCAGGACTAAATCAGCTATCGATCAGCGGTCTCCAGTCGTTATGAGTGAACTACTTAACGACGCATCAAAACGGCTCCCAGACACATTTCTGACACAATCCCGATGCCAACCAGAGAGTCGGCCGACTCGACATCCACATCCAGCCACCTAGAGCAGGCAGCTGGCAGAGCAGTCAGCTACTTTTTCACTGCACAGCTCTCTCTGTAGCTCACTCATATTCACCCATATTCTTTGTCTTTATTGCTATTCTTAATTGCTATCTTAATAACAAGCAACAGCTTTTTTGTGTGTAAGTTTGCATCATTTCCTGTTTTATGTTTATCTGACAAAAGGTGGTTTGGAGACCAGTGTCGGGTGCCACGTAGTGTGAAGATGGTACAATCAAAAGAGCGCTCTTTTCTAAAAGTGTTCACTGAAAATATAAAAAGAAAAAGTAAACAGGACAGTTAAAGTTAGAGTGCAGTGTAAGTTATCAATCTACCCCTTTAAATTTGATTTCATGAAAGGCAGTGGTAAAAACAAAAGTCTTTAGTCTTGATGTAAAAGAATAGAGTTTCAGCAGACCTGCAGTTTTCTGGGAGTTTATTCCAAATATATGGAGCATAAAAACTGAACGCTGCTTCTCCATATTTTGTTTTGACTCTGGGGACAGAAAGCAGACCTGTCCCAGACGACCTGAGAGGTCTAGATTTTTCATAAGAAAGCAGAAGATCAGAAATGTATTTTGACCATAAACCATTCAGTGCTTTATAAATCAACAGCTAAACGGCTTCGAACTAGCTCATGCAGGCGATTCTGTTGAAAATACAATATTGTCCTCAAAAACGAGGACAATATCACAAAGTTGACTAAATCATCTTTTAGAAACAGTCACAGCCACTTATCTATTCTTAGCAGGCTTTGGGGTGGAGGTACAGGAAGGTGGGCTTGTGTGGGGTTGACAAACATGTACAAAGCATCCCATGTAGTGCGTCTTTGGGTGCAAATCAAGCATACAGATGTGAGTCAGCGAAAGTCTGGATTGAGAACCAAACTCTTTACGTTCATCTCATTGACTATGACTTACTGACACAGCACATTCAATGTATTTGAAAGTTCAGGTCAAACACACCCAATAATCGTAACTAATGGAGAGCAATAGCTTCTTAAAGGGAGTTTGCACTTAATGACCACAACAAAGTCATTGCATTATTAGTGGTTCTAACTTCCTGAGACCAAATCTACACCCTTGCTCAATACTCTCTCCAAGTTTAAATATTAAAAATAAGCCTTTGCGATTATGAATGATTGTCTGCCTTGGGTTCATGAGTGTGCACAATAGGATTAAGATTTATTTTGGCTAAACTCTCTGGATCTGCTTTTATTTGCCTGTTCAGGGCTGATGGTGGGTATGTTCAATTATATGTATGTATGCATTTCCTCAACACTCATTAACAATTTGATTTGAAAAATGTAATGTGGACATACTTTGTGTTATTTTGTAGCATGAAGTGACGCAGTGGGCCTTTATCTCAGGCTAACTTCTGCATGGTGGATTAACCTGCAGTTAAACAGAGTGGATCAACATTGTGAGAGATACAGCTCAGTAACCTTTGCACATGCGCGCGCACACACACACACACACACACACACACACACACACACACACACACACACACAGAGTGCAGACAAAAAACAATACCAGTGTCCAATTGAGACTGACATCACTCAATAATCTGTGGAAACACACACACGTGCAACTATCCATCACTCTACTCTTTGGGAATGTGCACACGCACACACACACACACACACACACACACACACACACACACACACACACACTTGCTCTCTCACTCTCTCTGTCCATCTATCCATCACTGTGTTGTTGAGATGGTAAAATGTCAAACTATAAATAGAAGGAGATGGGTGACAGAACAAAGACAACACCTCCATCTCCTTCATTCTCTTTACCCCTCTCTCTTTACGTATTTTATCTACAGTATGTACGAGTTAAGTGACATTTTAAAATACAAACATGCTTTTCCATCAGGTGTGGTGAAGAGAAACAATCAGCTTTGCAAATGTCAAAAGAGAAAATATCAGATGTCTGATGATAAATAACGACGAACAGCACTTAGAGATGCTAAAGAAGCATGCAAGTGCTTTTCACATTCTTTTTAACTTGTGTATACTTTAAATTTCTACTGTCCATTTTTCAAGTTATACATAGCTTTCCTTCCAGCCAGCCATTTTTCTCTTAATTTCAGTTCACTATAAAAAATTAAATACCATGCAGAGGTTTTGAACCTGCTGTGTCACTGTTTATGTGAGCAACAAAGCTCTGACACACTAGATGTCATACTCAGCTGTCAAACAAAGGTGACAGCATTCTTATTAACATTTTCACAACATCCACCTGTCTTCGAAGTTTGATTTGATAACAAAAAAACTCATGAATGCAATGCCCTCTACTGCTGACTCTCAATGTGTGTGAGCCTGATTGTCCTTGAATGCACCCACAAAGGAGTTTTTTTTAAATGGTTTCCATTTATTTCTGTCTTCAGAGTGTCTGGCTCTCCCCCTCATGTACAACCAGATGATCTTGGTTGCTCTCTCCATCATAGAAACCAGTGACATTTACAGTTGTCACTCTGGCTTCTAGAGTAAAGAAGTCAGTAGTTCATCTGTCCATCCACTGTTCCCCAAGAAAGACAAAAACAAACCGGTTCCGACTAAACACATTCATACTCTCCATTTATAATTAAGTACAGTAATATTTTTACCGTTTTGCTATGTGTACGATATCACCACAATTTTTTAACATGGTTAGAGTTTATTTGAGCTCTCATGAAAAAAGAGAGAAATAAAGAATGAGTCACATGCATGATGACTGTACAGTTTATTGTAATCTAATTCAACTACTTTGTTTACCATCAGTATTTGTTCTGTAAAATTTGGAAATAAAACACTGAAATGAATCAAGTGTAAATTTTAACATTAAAACAGTTGCAGATAATTGACAAGTAACAAGACAAGACTTTGGAGCCATTAGTAGAGCACTGTCTGAGGATCTCAGGCATCAATGGCTCGTAGGGAGTTATCAAATCACAGATGTAGGCAGGAGCCTGACCTTTCAGGGCTTTAAAAACAAGTAGTTACATCTTAAACTTAAAAATGCACAGGTATCCAGTGCTGGGCAGCGAAGATTGGTGTGATGTGGTCACTCCTCGAAGAGCGAGTTAGAAGCCTGGCTGCAGCATTTTGAATGAGCTGCAGTCTATGAATGTTTCCCTGACTAATACCAGAATACTGAGCAGTAGTCGAGTCTTGAGGAGATAAAGGCTTGGATGACCTGCTCCAAGTCAGCAGAGAAAAGCAATGATCTAATCTTTGTTAGCTGTCTCAGCTGGACAAAAAAGGACTGCACCACTTTGGTCACCTGAGCTTCAAAAGGTAGCTCACCGTAAAAAATGACACCAAGGTTGAGGGCTTCTTTCTGAATGTGCACTGAGGCTAGTGGAAAGATTATTAAGGTAGCTGGTGCTGAGTCCAAAGGGGAGTAAAAAGTAATTGTTTCTGATTTGGTGTCATTTAACTGAAGACAGTTATTAGACATCCAGGCTTTTATCTCAGCAAGGCAAGACAGAATAAAAGAAACATTTGTATAACCAGGCCTCAAAGGGACTTTCAAGTGGGTGTCATCTGCATAGAAATGGAAATTAATATTGTAAGTCTGAATGATTTTACCTAGGGTTAGCATGTACATGGTTAAAAAAAAAAGGTCCACGATCTGATCCAACATAGTTTTTTAGGCCGCTAATTAAAACATCATGGTCCACCATGTGGACTAAGTTGAGGCAATGTTTTCTAAAATCTTGAATACAAATGGAAGCCTGGAAATAAATATAAAATTGCTTAAAACAGAGGCATCTAAAAAGGGCATTTTCAAAGTAGGTAAATAGAGGCATGCCTAAAACAAGATGGAAAATGGCCAGATGACAAAGAGCAGTTAAAATGTCTGGACCAACTATCTGAAACTCCTATATTTTTACTCTGATATTTATATGCTTCTTTATATAGCACCATCTTTATTTATATTCCTTTTCTGAAATGTGTGTAACTATGAGACAGAATTTCCCCTCAGGGATCAATAAAGTATTTCTGATTCTGAATACAACTTATAAAAACCAAGTCAGAATGCATGGTAGTCTTGTTTGTCCCTCACAAGTGTGTTTTGTTTCCCTACAGCCTAGTATACCTATTATGTTCACAGTTTATGACCAGTGCCAACCCCTAGTGTCAATGTCAATGTAGTGTGCCCTTGTAGGGTCACAGAAACTAAAGGTATGGAGGTCGGGTTAGCAAATGTGTGTATATTGTGCCTGAGTGTCATGGGGGACACCAAAAATTGAGTTTTATCAGACCTGCAATGATGAATCTTTTCCTAATCTTAACCATTTCACACTTGCCATGGTGAGAAACAGTAAGAGAGAATTGAAACTGAAAACCACTCTCACTGACCACTGGTCCACCTCTGGACTGAAGTTCAGGCTTTGAACCTGCGACTAGGATGATTACTTCTGCACAGGCCCACATTTTTCAGAACAAACACAGCAGTGTCAAACTGAGTGAGTCGTCCTACATTTCAACGGAGTAACTGACAGTGTCAATCTCGCCTCAGAGATGACACGAGGATGACAACGTGCCGTCACACTGGAGGAGAAGACTTTTTCTGTTTTCCCCCTCGGTTGAGGAGGAAACGCTGCTCTCAAAGTTCACAACCACTTTGGGTGTCAGAAAGGTTTTATTTCTACTTTGTCTGACAGCTGATCTTCTTAGATAGATCCCGTGTACAGGTTTTGACTCAGATACTGTTTCTTTGGTGAATGTTAAGTAGCTCTTTATAAATACCAAAGATGGAACAGGTCGAGTAGTGAGCGCTTCCCACGCTGAAGAAAAAACGTCTGCGCTGACGTAGCCTACAGCGAGAGAAGCCAAGTCACAACTTGTTTTTTCCTTTTTCTGTCTCACCCTTAACCCCCTTCAGTCTCATTTTGCTTCCACTCCTCTTCTATTGCTATCTCAGCCTGAAACCTGTCTGACCCTACACATACATATCCATTTGAACCTTTGGCTATTTTTTGCCTTTGTTTACTCTGATGGCATGATTGCTTTTCCAAGGACAAGCTAGGCCTCTCAGAACATTCTTCATTTTTTATGTAAATTGAACAAAAACGTTCGATAGCACTAATTTTCACAATTTGAAATCGTTGACTTCTGCTTGTTTTTGAACCACCATAAACGTTTCTCCTAAATTGCAGGTTTACTGATTGCATTTAGGAAGACGTTACCTTGATAACCTTTACAAACAACTTTCATTAACAACACAGGACATGTGACATCCTTAAGTGACAGAAGTCACATGGAAGTGGTTGGATTGGATGGTTGGGCTCACTCTTGCATTGTGATGTTAACAAAAGGTTGGTTCGTTGGTTCATTAAAACAGTATTAAGCTTCATTTACCCAGAGCTCATATTGTAGAAAAACAAATGAGGAACGTTGGCAGTTTTTTGGAGATATACTCAATATGGTATTTTGGTATATAAAAGTTATATTTTAGAATTTAAACCCCCCCCAAAAAGATAAGTAATCCAGGCACACTTTAAAACATATTTGCATTGCATTTAAAAAAACACAGTAATTTCCATTTTCTGTGTGCTTTATTGGTGTTTTTTGACAGCAACTGAATGACAATCATATTCTTTTGAATGAATCACAATTGCCTTCTTTCCACAGATGTTTTGATTGCTCCTTGCTTTACAAACGTCCATCATGCCTAACAAAATAACCTGTAAAAGTAGTTAGTTTCATGTACAGTTTATTTGATGTGTCTCACAGTCCACAGAGAGGCAATGCAATGAGAGACAAGTCTTTCCATAGAGGTTTTCCTGACCATGGACTGTGCTTACAGATAAAGCTCATACCAGCACAGTCCATTTAAGTGTTTCCTGAGATGCATATAATTAAATTATTAACTTGAAAAGACCAAGAGCCTGTTCACTTTTACAAACACCATCAACATCTAAGACTAATTGTCACTGGGAGGGATTAGTTAATCTTCTATCTAATCCAAACTATGACAACTTTAATGAAATGGCTAAAGGTCACTGTTTGGATTGAAGAGAGCAGAACTTAGTATAATTTAGTAAGATATTATTATAACTGACAGATATTCTGTCCAAAACTAAAAAAACTACGACCCAAGCTGTATTAAAACCAAAATGTCCCCTTACATACAGAGACTAGTTTTATCAGGATTATTTTCAGTGTTATTGATCTGTGAAGTTTATACATTTGAGAAAAAAAGAAAGGAAGGAATAGCTCAAAACTAAAAGAGGTAAAATTCTGGTGCTTCAGTGGGTTTGTAACTTCTAGACCCGAGATTGTAGGATGGATCTAACTTCTGTTCTGTTTTCCCTACTTCTATCCTTCCTGTCACTCTGTTGCTGTTAAATCTCACATCTCTAAAGATCTATTTTTTCTTGAACTGCAAAAACACCTTCAACAAACACGATTTTACAAGCAAAAGAAAGTGCATAGTCTGTCAACGTGATGCATGAAAGGGGAAGAAAGAGGCCAGACTGTTCTCTGCTAATACATAAATGTTGTTTAAGTAACCTTCAGGTGTCAATACCATCTCTAGCTGCTACCTGAAAGAGAGAAAAAAAGACACTTCTGAAATCTAGAAGTTTAACAACCTATGACTTCACATGTTCTCAAGTCCTCAAACCACAAACTCCTCCTGACTTGGCAGCCAGAATCTGCCTCATAACAGATTCATGTCATCTCACATTCATGTCACTGCTCCCCTCTGCAATCGTTCATGTCACTTTCTGCAAGTGTAGCCTTAAATAAAGGCGATTTTCTATGGCAGTTCTTGCTTCAACAGAATCCAAGCAGGCAGTTCTGTGATCATATTTTTAAGGTTAAAAGACCCTCAAGGTGTGAATACCTTAGCATGCTGGTTGTTAGAGAGACTGAGAGAAAATAACAGATCCCCCCTCAAGTGCAAATGTTCATGATGACACTTATTTAGAAAGCCTTTCTCATTCTTTCTAGTTTTTTTGTGCGATTTTTGGGTGGGAGTTTGACTCCTAACTTTAACAATGGGTGGATAGGGATTAAAATTGGTACTTTTGCCCACAAAAGTTTGATCAGATGAATGAAAGACATTCCCTAGACATTATTTGTCGTTGCATTGGTTGGTCTCTCGAGGCATCGGGGAGTGAGGTTTAGTGACAGCAGAGTCTCACTTGCTTCTGTTACATTTGTATAAGAAGAAATTTAAGTTAGTTATTGTTATGCCCAGTCTAAGAATGTCTAGGGGCCTGATAGCATGAACTGGTCCCATCTTCCCCAAGTCCCAAGGAGCCACGAAAACATAAACTCAATACAAGGGAAGGGTAGAGTCACTTACAGCAATCCAAAAGGAAATAGTAATGAATTAACTTTCACCCTGGAGTGGGCCAACGCCAAAATAACAACAAACACTTATCTGGGAGTTAGCACTCCCTTTAACATAAAGGGACCTCCCTAACTAATATAAACAGGGGAAAACAAAGGTTAAAAAAACTGGCAGCCCATCCGTACATCTCCGACTAGGGTAAATTGTGGCAGGTTGGGAGAACAGGAAGATGAGGACGATCCACATACAGTGACCTATATGGACAGTTCATAAACCAAGAAACAAATTTGATTTGAGGCAAATAATCCCTTAAGACAAACACTGAATACAGCTTATACTCATATATACACTCTATAAATGATGGAAAATGAAGCCCATGGTGAGACCAGAAGCACACAGTGTTACATTTTTATTCATAAATTGTATTTGTTGTTTATAAGAGACCTATGATGCTTTTCCACATTTTATGACCTATTTACAATGTCAAAATGTTGGATGTTTATATTAAACATGGCTAAAGCTTCAAATAATGAGGTTAAAGCATTTAAAAGAAATCCCTGTGAGCAAAAATATATGATTTCCTCCTGTTCTGAACATCTACTAATGGCTCTACAACCCACAGCTAGACGGAGCCGGTGTTCCATATATCCTCCTTTAAGATGCTGAATGTAGGCGTGTGCATGATGTGCAGATGGGGATGAGGAGTTGGCAGAGTTGGACAGGTACTGTAACTGCAGTGCTGATGAGGGAAGTGGGAACAGGTTTGTAGTTGGGTGTGGCAGTCAGGTGATAGTGAAAGGAGGGAAAGTTCATGGGGCATCTGGGGCCAGAGCTAGAGGGCTGAGGGTTTAGGGAGTCAGAAACTGCTTTCATACAGAGATCCTGCAACAAACATGGAAAGAATATCCGCTTATCTGATGCATTCGCTTATTGATACTGAACAAAATTTTGCGGCATAAATCTGCAACCAGGTGTGCTTTCACACAGCGATCCGTGTTTCTTTGGAGTGAAATATCCACGCCGGTGCGGGGTCTCTCGATTCGGGAAAATAAGTAATTCAAATGGGTGGCTGGTGGATAATTTATGCTAACATGCGGATTCAGAAAATCAGCCAACCCACGCATCACACCAATTCAACTACAATACTGTAATCTTTCATTGTTGCTGCTTTCAACATATGCTGTTATAAGATTTTTCTACATCTCATAATGCTGACAGATATTGTGAAGATATGATCTGAAGCCTTTATGTATTGGTGCTGGCAGCTGGTCTGCTCATTTGACCAGAGATCATAGTGGTAGGCTGTAACAAAAGAATGGACAGATTACGCAGCTGTGTCATACACCAGATTTGATTGACATTGCTGACTGCTTTGTAGCAAGGATATCTCATTTCATTATATACTGGATGCCTCGACTTGACCCATCTCATCATGTCTCTTCCTCAACTCCTTGACTTACATCTCAGGTGAAGGGACGCAACGCAAGGAGAGGGATCAAGGAGGTACAAACTGAGGATAGGACCAGGGTTGTCCTTTATCGCTAGTGCTTTTTGTATTCAACCTGTAGTGTTGCATACAAGACAGTATCAACATTAAATGATTCAACGTCAATGAATTGAAAATGTCTTTTTATGCAGATGATAAGATTTTATGTATAATGGGGCTAGCTCAACTAAGAATAAGGGAGGTATTCAAGGTATAAAACAAATGTTACCACTGTAAAAAAACAGTATTAAAAACAGGTTTTTATTTCATGGAAATCATAAGGATTATAACTTTAAAGCATTTTATAAATTATTCAGAAGTTGATTAAACAAACATCTGTCACTTTAGAACAACTTCTGGCTGGCTATCTCTTGTGGTCGTGCTAATGTACAGTAGCAAAACCGCAAAAAGGAATAACATCAGGATTTATTGTTGTTAATAAAATACTTTAAATACTGGAGATTAAGTGTCCATCTTAGATTATGTTGATCATAAAGTAAACCTTATTTAGCTAAAACTTAACCAGACCATAACCCTAGCAGAAAGATAAAACTGAAGTTATTGTTTTTTGGAGCCAGGGAGGAACGAAAGTCAGTGCTTGACTTCAGTCTGTAATGTTAAGAACCCCAAATCAAGCCAGAAATCTTGGTGTAGTCATAACTCAGACCTGAATTTTAGGAGCCATATTAAGACAATTACAAAGTCAGCCTACTATCACCTGAAGAATATATCAAGGATAAGAGACCTTATGTCTCA